>CAJINU010000024.1:1049257-1061383 GCA_905178165.1 Amoebophrya sp. A25 | reverse complement strand
TCTCTTTGGTCATCCAAAATGTTGGGCTGTTTTTCCGTAGAAAAATCCTCACCCTGCTACTGCTTCTACCAGAACAGATCACTTTAACAACATTCTAGTAGCCATCTTGTTATCTCCTACTTTCCCGGTATTAGCAAGTAGTATGTAGGTTAGTTACTCCACCCTCCGACAGTAGATCCTTTTATTTTTAAGGATCTTCTCTCCTGGTATTAGCTAGTGCAGGGTCACGAATGAAATCGTAGTTCACGCCGAAAGCTAGCAGCGTGGGTTGAGTAACTAGCCTAGAAGAAGCTGCAGCTCCAATAGTAAATGAAGGTAGTCCGCCTGTTTTTTTTACGTGGATTTACTCCTCTCGTATTTTTTCCCAGATAGTTTACAGTATTAGCCACCTGAAAATTAACTTATTGAAAATCAAGATGCAAGGTCATCTTCTGAGAGATATCCATACCAAGTTTTTGACAAGAGCTATCACTTCTGAGAGATTTTGTCCATCTTCATTTTCCGTTTTTAGCTGGCTACAATGCGTCTGGTGTCTTTTTTTAGGCGGACCCACTTCGCCCGGTGTCGTATTTAAGTTGAGCTCTACCCTGTGCCCCTTTTAGGTGCATCCACTTCGCGTGTCTTGTTTCGGTATATGAACGAAGATTGTGCCAAAAGGATCCCTTCGCGGTCTGCCTAAACCTTCGAGCTTTCTGCCTAAATTTTAACTTTAGGCAGATTCTGCCTTTGTTTAGGCAGCTTTAGCGGTGTGCCGCTGCGGCGGAGTCGGTTGCCTAAAAGTTCACCAGGCCACTGCCTAACGGCTCACTTCTGCGCCCCGGAGCCACCCGGTGGCTTCGGAGCAGGGCGGTGGACTAAATTCGAGCCGTTTCGCTGCCTAAACTTTGGACTTTTCTGCCTAAGCTTTGGACTTTTTTGCCTAAATTTTGGATTTTTCTGCCTAAAGTTTGGACTTTTCTGCCTGAAGTGAAAACTTAGGCAGAAAAGTAGAAGGTTTAGGCAGGACCCCCAAGGCCCTCGAAGGGATCCTTTTGGCTGAGCTTCGTTTATATTTCGGTAGGCCCACTGTCTCCGCCGTGTGTATTTTTTAGGCGGATGGGCTTGGTCACTTGGTATCTTTCTTAGATGCATATGCCGCGCCTGGTGTCTTACGATAATTCCCCACAGTGCCGCGCACGGAGTGTGTGCGTGGCTACGGCGGGGAACCCCTGAGTCTGAGTCTCTCTGTTTTACGTGGATCCTTTCCCCGCCTGGTGTCTTTTTTAGGTGCTTCCACTCCGCTTTTCTTTTCTAGGCCCATACTTCTAGGTGGGTCCACCCCGCTTGGTGTCTTTTTTAGGTGCATCCACTCAAATTATTTTTCTTAGGTGGGTGCCTTTTTCGGTGGGTCCTTCGAATCGGTCCCCCGGGTGTCTTTTTTAGGTGCATCCACTCCGCTTGGCCTTCTTAGGTGGATAATTTTAGGCGCGTCCGCTCCGTCTGTCTTTCTTAGGTGGATACTTTCTGGCTGATGCTTTTAGGCTGATGCTTTGTTTTCGATGGATATTTTTAGACGGATGCTTTATTCTAGATGGATACCACATTTGGCGGCACATACAAGCCACCCTGTGGATGGCGGGTCAACACCTGACCTAGCCTACCTCTAGGTGGATACCTTTCGGTGAATGTTTTAGATGGATGGCGTTTTTAGGTGGATACTTTTCGGCGGATATTTCTAGCTGGGCCCACTCCGCTTGCCTTGTTTAGGCGGATCCCCCACTCCGCTTGCCTTTTTTTGCTGGGTATCCTGCGTGCCCTTCTTCATCTTACGTAGGCTCCCTCATCAGATCGCGCCCCTCATGTGCATCAGCGTGCCCTTCGTCGATAGTCGTCCATAGAAAGCCCTCCATGGACCATGCGTGAAGAGGTTGAACCGCCAGGACTTTCCTCAAGTGATCCCACGAACCCGGGATAATGGGCCGTTTTGATGTTCACAAATGAAAATATTTGAACAGAGCCGGTCGGGGTGGGTCCCTTTTCTTTGAGTTGCACAACCTTGAGAACAGGCTGACACCTAAACCACTAAGCCTAGCCAGCTGCGAAGTTGGCTAGGTGGGATTGTAGGCTCTTGCCTGTTGGTTCACTTGCAAGTTCTCCAAGCGTGCACTTCCCGTTCAGGCTGGGCAAGTAGTTTCTATCTAGCTAGCTAAGTGTATCGGCGGGAGCCGACTAAAACTTTCCAGAGGACTAAATCCTTCCAGAGCACTGCTTTTCTCTAGTTGAAATATTTTGAGCGATATTGAACGACTTTTACTTTGCTTAGCCATCTGGAGGAGCTAACTATCTACTCTACGCGTCGTCTGTTTATATCTGGAGCGAACTAACTACGTAGGTATCCATGATTCAATCCATATCTAACTAATGATCCAGAACTATGCGTAAAGCTTTTCAATCAAGACTAGACAACGTCAAAAAAGCTATTCGACTATCTCTAACGACTGGCGCATCGGAGTCGGACTGGGTATCTCTTTAGAAACGCAAAGCGATTACTTTTATGGTCGGCTTTTATTCATCTCGCCAAGAAAGCATCTTGACACCCTCTGTTTTCTTGTATTATTCCTATGATGAAATCTTACAGGAGCACAACAACAACAACAACAACAGCAACAACATCGCCGGCTTCGCGCTGTGTTGTCGTGGTTGTTGATGTTGGTACTACTACTAAGGACATCAAGATGGGACCCGGGCGACGGGGATGAATTCTAGCACACTCTAATGTCCAACGGGTGGCGGGCCGTTGGAGTCTTTCGTGGTCAGTTCTGGTCCTGAAGGTCGCTCTATCACTCCATGCGAAGCTGGATGCAGCTTTTTGCAAGATTCCTCTTCGTGTGCATGTGGTAAGAAAACCGAGGAGACGGGGGCTGCAGCTCGTACTCCTAACCCTGCTGCGGGTCTTGCTGCGCCTGGTGCTGCTGCTGCTGCTGAAAAAGGGAAACTTGAAAAAAAGCCAGCACCTTCACCCGTAAGAAACTTATTTCGTTGCTGATAAATGATAACTTTCGGCTGTGCCATTCTTCTCCGATTTAGCTTTCGCGGATAAGTGGATAGTGGGGTTAGTTTAGAATTAGAGACCAGGCTACTATGTTGCTTGCTACAGCATATTAGGAAATCGTCGATATTAGACTCAGGAGCAGCAGGGGTGGTTCTTTAGCTTCAACCTAGTCCAGCCGACAAGAATTGTAGTTATATATAAGTCGCTGTCCTGGTAGTTGTTGGGCTGGTTGTCCATAATGCGTTTTATTGAATCAAAGGTAAGCCAAGTTCCTTCGTGTTTCTGTCGCCGTTTGTTGTGACTCCCCGACGGGACAAAAGCAAAACAAAAGGGAAACAGAAACACAAAGGCCCCACGCCTGGCGCCACGTTGGGCAAAGTGCTCATCGTCTTGCCTTTCGTTGTCTTCGGAAAAAGTAGGAGCCCACTCAAGATCCATATCAGTCGCTCTGCCTTCTACTTGTACACTTTTGGAGAATATAGGACAAAGAGTTTTACTTTTTTTGGAAAGGTTTTCTATGGGAGGATGTGAATTTTCCGTGGCACGCAGATCCGATGGCACGGGAGTGGGGCCATCTAGAGGCGTGACACGCCTTGACAAATACAAGGTGAGACACGTTGTGACATGACACGGCGCTGGATTCCCCTGCATCACCATGCCATCCTGTTGCTTTATTTAGGGTTGCTGCTTCGTAGTTCTCTCTTTCTTTTGCGTTGTGTTTTTTTTTGGGCTCTCTCTCAATTATAATAGTTGACGGCCTTGCAAACAAGTACTAACTAATATCCCGTTCACCGTTCGGCTGTTTGTTTCTAATATGATTGCGAAGGAGCGAATCGCCGTCGTTTTTTGATGGTGGTTTTCTCGAGGTCGCAACATCATTCCGCGTAGTGCTGTTTGTAGCTTCGCAGTGCACTTTTTAGATAATGGTCTCGTCGTGAGCAGTCCACCCTCTCAAATTGTTCATTGCCGTTTTTTCAGAGTTTTGAGATGTCTTTTCAACGAGATGCTGGTCTGCCGTGGAGGGTCTTGTTCTTCCATTTTCTTAGAAAGTGTGTGCTGTTTCTGATCACGGCGACGCCGGTCTCGGACTCTGGCGGCCTCGGGTCGATGGATGTTTGTTAGAGGGGGACAGCCAGGCGTTTATCATGGGGCCAGATTAATGAGTGCGGATCGCTGTAGATGAGGGTGCTCGCCGTGGTGGTCTTCGCGGGTGCCTTAGCTCTGGCGCTCACTCGTGCCAGGGCTCCCACTCGCTACCCCGTGGCCCTCCAAGTGGAAGCACCCTGAGGGATCGGCGGGCGCATTTGCCCACACTGCATCGACCACATTCCAGGCGGTGACCCCTTGCACCGCTGGGGCACTGCGTCGAGCGCTTGCTAAAAGAGTGAATGAAGCTGCCTTTCGCTTCCTTCCACAAAAACAGGATGCGGAACCACTCTGCCCCTTCTCGCAAGGGTGCCCCAAGTCAGCGTGTACTCACACTGACTTCGCGACAGACCAATGGTGGGCCTGTGCGCGTGGTCGCTTCTCTTTTCGCCTTAACCCAGCGTGCATCTTTGCGGGGCTCGGTGGCTCGTCTCGGAACGGCAGCCCGCCCGGCCGAATGATCCACGACGACCAAGGCCTTGGGCCATTTTCTGGCCAATTCGTGAGGAGGGTATGCGGGGGGCCGTGGTATCGGCCATATGCCTACATCCAATTCGACGAGGTGAAAAAGGGCAGCTAGCCCATTTGCGAACCAGGGTGGAGTAAGTAGTTGAAATTCTTAGACAGCGCGGCAGGGCCCAGGACCCTCTGGCGCCTCCTGCTCGACCAGGCGTGGGCTGCTCGAAGTGTGTGGGGGGTGCGCTGCGTGTCGTCGTTGGCAGGATGGGCGCGCAGCTGGTACTACTGCTAAGCGCCGGCGCGTGTTCTTGTGTTGATCGGTGCTTCCGCGTGCCATCCGCTGGCCTGTGCGCTCTGTCTCTGTTTAAATCCGTCGTTTGCGAGTGTGTGTCAAGACAGCGCCATCGACAGCTTCGAGAGTGGTGCAGCGCATCCCCCCTCGCTCGCGCTTTTGTTCTTTGGTGGATTTGCTCTCTTTGACTGCCCTTATGATTCTTCAAAGGTGGTTTAGGTCCAGCGACGCTGAAACCCCGTTGGGGGAGGACTCCCCTCCCCACGCCGGCTTGTTCGTGGATTGCTGTGTCGATATTATTGGGCGGGCTGTTTGTAATCGCAGGCTCCAGGCTCGGGCTCTCGCCTTCATGTTCTATTTTCCTTCCCCCTTTAATTTCGTCTTTTGAGTACAATTTTTTTTTATCTAAAATATGCATCCATTTCCTTCATGTTCGCATTCTCGTCTCGATGAATTACTTTCTTCTATTCATACTTTCCATAGAAGTATTACTTGCTAATAATCGACTGTGATTTATTGGTTGCCCAGGCGGGCCAGGGGGAAATAAGATAATGTCACGCATGATTTACTTTCTTCGTATTCTCATTTCATTGCGCATCTCGTGTGATTATATCATCTTGTCTTCCCCATGCATTGGGAGGTTTTAAGGCTGCTTGACTGGTTTTCCGGATCAGGTTCAGGTGGAAGAGGCTCGGAAGGTGAAGTCGAAGATTTTGGCGGACTCGAAAATGGTCGCCAAACCAACGGTCGTTTTTCTTGTGGCTGGCATGAAAGACGCTGATGAGCTGAGGAACGAACAGAATACTAATGCGAAAATCATGGCAGCCTTGATCGATAAGGCAGCAGCGATGGCGGAGAAGGGAGACTACATGTTTGTCACTGGAGGCGCCAGTAATTGGCAGCATGTGTTTGCTCAGGGTATGAGCGGGAAGGGGCAGATAACGTACAACTTCGCCGACGAAAATGGCGCCTTTATCTCTTCCAGCGATAAGACGCAAAACGACGGCACCGTGCAAAAGGCCGCTTTTCCTCCCCCCGCTAGTGCGCAAGAGAAGAGCTACATGAAGCCACTTCCAGTTGTTATGGCAAGAGGCCATACCATACTTAATCGAAACTGGTGCGCCATCAAAATCTATATGTTAGTTCAAACTCAAACAGCCAGCGTGCTTTTGATCAAGGAAAAAAGAACTTTTTCCTCGTTTTCGGTTTTCAGCGTTAGTTTTCGAATGGTGCAAGCTTGTGACCCCGAGTGTGAGTAATGGTCCTTCTTTCATAGGGGAAGCTGCTGACAGCGACAGGGAATCGCTTACCGCGCTGGTCGCGGATGTATATATTGTCTTCAAAGGCGGCAGCGGAGCTCCAGCAGAATTATGGTCAGCTTTTTTCCATCATCCTCGGCATCTTGGTCCCCTTTCCCTTTGTGTTCTCGTGGGATACAAGGTAAAAGGGGTCAAGATGGGGGGGGCCGAGATGCAATCTAGCAGACTCTAACAGAAGTCACTTTCGCGCATGAAAGAGGAGCATTGGTCGTGCCGGTGCTTTGTTCTGGAGGTACGAGCAGCCCAAAGGCAAGGGCCCTCCCTGAGCTTGTATACGACAGCGCAAAATGGGATCAGCACCACCTGATCCTGCGCGGCCATTTCGTCGAGGAAGATCGGTGCGCTCCTGGCAAAGCGGCTCCGGGCGCGATTGCCCAGGGGGTTTGGCTTCAAATTCACGAGTTCGGGCGCGTATAGACTTTTTCGATCGATAGTTTTGCTGCGTCTTTTTGTTCGTGTTTTGTCAGTACGTAGTTCATTCTTTGCTCGTAAGCTTTTCTTCGGTTTGCTGCAGTAAAGTCTGGTAAATTTCGCCTCTTTCGCTGCGTGAGTTTTGGTTTTATCGAACTCTAGCCAAGCCGCCCACTATTGATGTAGGCACTACTAGGTTCCCGCGAAGTTTTTCAGCGTGCATTTTTTAAGAATGTGATCATCGTCTTCCTTTCATTTGCACGCAAACGGAGGTCGACATAAGTTAGCCTACCTTATACATTTGGGAGCAATGTAGAACACGGAGGTCTGCCTTTGGAAAGGCTTTCCGCTGGAGGATGTAAAGTTTCCATGGGATTACTTAATCATACAGATCCCGCGCCACGGGAGTGGGGCCGCCTAGCCCGTGCAATGGGGGTGGGACCATCTAGAGGCGCTGCACCCCTTAACAAATAGAGGGTGGCATGCGTGGTATAGCACAGCGTGCCACGGTTCCGGCCGTGTAGCGTTTCCGCGGTCCTTGTGCGTTCTCTCGTTCATTGGGTTTTGCTGGGTTGCTTCTGCTCTCTTTGTGTGGGAAGTGGGAGGTGTCGCTGTTTGAAGATATTTACGAAGCCTTTCACCGCGGTTATGTGGTAGTCGTGGTTGCCGTGCTTCAGGTTTCTTTCCAGTAGTTGTCTGAGACTGCGTAGCATGATTTGCACGTGCCGTGCGCCTTCGGATCCAGTATAAGGGGATGAGGCTCTTTGCATCCTTACCGCGATCGTGGCCCGCCTTGCCATCGGGATGCAAACCGTCGGGACCAAAACTAACTCCGACGAAGCTATGGCCATACACAAACTAGCCTGCGTTGCCCTCTTAGTACTAGTTCATGGGCCCCTTGTCCTTATTTCTGTTCTTCTCTTCATACCACAAGACGAGCGCTCGCGCCGTTCATATCGCAGACCTCTCTTTTCTATAGTGTGCCTGGCTTCAAATTGAACCTCGAGACCCGCGGACCCCCGCTTACTGCGCTCACACACAGTCATAGCGCATGCGCAGGTGCAGTGGACTAAAGCGCAGGGGCGGTCGGTTCGGTCTTTTCGTCCGCTCGGGTAGTCGCGCTCGCGCGGGAATCACGTAAATTTTTCCCCACGTACAGGCGCCGCGCGATGCTAGGAAGGCAAAGGAGGATATACTGAAGAAGTTTCCCGGTGCAACGATCGTCGGTTTTCTGGCTTCTGATGACGACAGTTCTGATCGCGCAAACAAGGTTGAGGAACATGTTGGCAACGTCGCGGCTGTTTTAGCCACACACGCGGAAGAGAACAATCTGGTTTTCGTCACCGGGGGCACGTCGGATTGGCATCACATATTTGGCATGAAGCTGGTGGGCGTACCAGAGGCAGGAGCGAGAGTGAAGAACCGTCTATACAACCTAGCGGACGAGGGGAGAAATTTTGGGAGTGGCTTCGGTTTTCAAGAAAGAAAGACAGACACACTTCCTGGAATTACACTCCTTGTCGCAACCGACGCTGAAAGCCCTGCAAGACAGTTGCTCATGGGCTTGGTCGCGGACGTTTATGTGACTATCGCAGGCGGCTCTGAGGTTTGTGCTGAAGCTAATCACGCGGCTAACAACGAAGCCATGGTAGTGCCGGTGCTGTGTTCTGGAGGCGCAAGCGAGCCGACTTCTCCTGACTTTCCTCACAATTTCTTGGCGGGACAGATGCGCCCTGCTATCTATGAGCAGGCGAAAAAGTTCCAGAAGGAGGAAGCACGTCCACCCAATGTCGCAAACCTTGTTTGGGAGCAAATCACGACTGCGCCGTCCATGGTATTGCCGACTTTGGTGATATTAGTACTTCTGACGATTCGTCGACATCTTTGCTTGTTTACCGAAGTTCGCCTCGTAGGTATTTACTAGACCGAGAGAGATATTGCGGCGCTGGAAGTTCGTAAAGCAGTGAGCACCTGCAACAGTTAATAGTAGCTCGCGTTCGATTCGTTCTTGTTGCGTTATTTTCTTGGAAGCAAACTATAGGAGGCGGGTGCTGTAGATATTTTCATCTGTCTCTCTTCCTCGGTTGTCGTGACTATTTCCAAGGCAGCTAGTTTCTGCTGGCGATAAAGCCTCTGTGCGATATCGGATCCTCGCGGGCCGTCATTCCCGCTTTTTTGTTTTTTTCTGGGATCATTGCCGGCAGGGAGGCTAGTCCGACTCATTTTTGGGACTAGGGAAGCCTCCCGTCTTGTAACAGCGGTCGGGCGTGCGGAGGTACAGTCGATCTCGCTAAGTGAGTCCTTGTGGGGTGTCTCACTTTTGAGAGGGCTGCGTCTCACGCTAGCTTTTGCGGGCTCGCCATGGGGGCAGCGTCTCGGAGGTGTTCCTCTCGAGGCCGGTCCAGGCGGGGCCGTCCACTGGCAGCTGCTCGGGGCTCCGTTCATTGGTGAGGGGCCCCTCAGCGTATACGTTCGGCGATGGCGCGTTTTCACGGTCCTGGTTATCGGGGATCTTTGGACCGGAAAAAGGCCAAGCCCGCGGGTCGGGGCTACCCTCGCTCGTAGAGATTATAGTTGAGCATGGTTGGATGCTACAAGCGCCTCCTGAGAAGCAAGTCCCAATCCTTGTGAGCCTCTGCTCCGAGACGCTTGGGACGTGTGTCGAAAACGGGCACAAGGCGGGGCCAGTTTGATACCTCAAAGAAATGGGCCGGTGAGGACCGAAACGGGCCCCCGGGTGGGGGCTTGGGACTGCTTCAGGGCGACGCCTTTTGGCCAAAAGTGACGCCCTAGGGGAGGCTGGCTTTTTGGGTCCCCTTGCAAGGCTTAGACCTTCGCTTCGGAGTCTGGCGCCATGTGCAGCGGGTTGGGGAGATGGTGGCGGCGTTTCTTTTGGCGCAGGTGGACATGAAAGCCGCTCACGTCCTGACGGCATGGGCTTGGTTAAGGAATGTCTTTAGCTTTGCGCTTTGCGGTATTTCAAAAAATAGTTGTTGAAAGTTCTTCTGTCTGTTGTGGAGAGGCGAGAGTCAGTCTAACTTTTTAGGTTCTGAAAATTAACTCCAACATGCATTCTTCATCTGGGGCCTTCATATTACGAGTAACACAACTTTTAGTACTAGGCAGCATTTCGTCAGGACTCGCAATAGTCGACCGCCTATCAAGATTGGCTACTTATTAGTGGCTTAGGTCCAGCGACGCTTACGGCCTTCTTTGGGAGGATTTGCAACCCTCCCTATGCAGGTTCTGATGAGTTGGCTGTAGTTTCTTGCTGGGGTTTTCTGGTGGCTACAGGTTTTTTCCTTGGCTGGGATAGCCACCATTTTCCCCCCTCTTTGAGCATGTTTACTTTCCGCTGACCTTGTCGCCCTTTACTTGTAATAATGCAGTTATTTAATTGCCTCATAACCTTGTTAGCGGTTCATGGAGGACTCCTAACTAAGAATATTACTAGTCGTTGTTCCTTTTCTTAGCCACCATGGACTACAGGTGTCTTACCGGCTTCGAACTGGTCTAAAGAAGGAGGGCGGCAGCCGTGTGGTTGTCACTGTCTTGGGAGGGAATTTTTTTGGCAAAGAAGCTGCTGAGGCTGAGCACGACGAATGGACGAAAAGGGTGATTGCTCAGCTGGGTAAACATTTGCAGCCATTGGAGGGCAGTGTGGCGTTCGTGACTGGTGGAGTATCGGACGCGCAGAAGATCTTCGCCCAAAACGCGCCGGCGGGGGCCGTCTACAATTTGCAAGGGGAGGAGACACTGCTCGATGCGAGTCAGTGGCCCGGGACGCCGCTGAAGATACCCTTTCTTCAAAAGGATGACCCACGAAAGGACCGGCTCACTGGCATTCTTGGTGACGTTGTTATTACCATTGGAGGCGGAAACGGGGTGGGAAAGGAGGCGGCCATTGCCTTCGATAACAGCGCGAAGGTCGTCCCATTGATAGCTACCGGTGGAGCGAGCACGGGCAGCGCGAGTGAGTTCGTTAAAGTACCAGTTCCAGCAGAGGCGGTGGAGAAGCCGGAATTCGTGGACGAGGCTCTCTGGAAAGGTTTAACCACGAAAACGGATGATGCTGAAGCCTATGCGAAAAACGCAGCAAAGGTCATCAGCGCTGCTGTAGACCAAGTCAAGAGCAAATCAGAGTCCGCTGGTGCCTCGGCTGCGTAAAGCCGCGCTTTTCTGACAGTAGATTTGCTACATGTAGGTACTCTGAGGTGTATTAACTTCCATAGCCAGATTGACTTTCTTGATGCTTCTCCTGTGTGTGCACTTCCTTCGCATGCGCTCTAGAATAGCTTCACTCTGCGAATGTGACTAGTTAGTATATCAATTAATACCACTTGTAGCTACTTTGTATGATTTGGGAAACGGTTACGGTTTGGTGGGTTGATGTTGGACCATGTGGGATGGCTATGGTCTGCTGGTGTTTATTTGGGTGTAGCTTGGGAATCTAGGTTTGAAGTTGGAGCTGAAGCAAACGCGTGGATGTCTGCTTATGTCTGCTTAAGTGACATTCATTTATTGGTGTCCTGGGCTTGTTAATATTGTGAGAAGCGATGTTTTTTTATCGCGCTTTTTTTTTGTTCATGTCCATCCAAGACGATGAAGTGTTCTCGTGTTCTTGTCTTCGGTGTTGTAACATTTCCGTTCAGCACACACGTACAACTATTAGCCCTGCCTCGAGCTGCTAGCTTCTGTACTGCTTATGTACCTTTTTTAGCTGTTCTCGAATAATGATACCAACTGGCGACCCCGAGTAGTCGTCCGTGTAACAAAGTGGAGGAAGGATAGTACTTAGCACGATGCACATTTTCGTCTGTGTAGTTTTCCGTGGAGGACATCTACAGAGCCTTCCGCTCATTACTTACAGTTTTTGTGTAACATTGAAGATTATATAGCATTAGTATGGGAATAGTTGAGGGAGGGTTTCTGATTTTTGAGGAGTGTTTCTCCAACTAGCGGTTTTTCGATTTTAGAGATTTTTGGTTTTTGAGCTGCTGTTTTGATTGCTGCGGACTGCGTCTTTTCGGGTAAGTGCATAGAAGTGCTACAGAAGAAGTTCTTGGGCGGCTCTTTTAAGTATGAGAAGTGTCATAAAGTGCAGAACTCTCCTCAAAGACCTGAGTGAGATGTCAGACTCAGGCCTTCTTGGTTCAAGAAACAAAGAAGCCCACTCTTGACTGACCGTTCTTGACTGGCCTTTCTTCTTGGCGTGGGGGCTCGAGCTGGGGCTGGGTACGTACTTGACCGTCGTCCGGTCCGTTGAGTGATCGGCTGCGCACGTGCCTGATATCGTTCAACTAAAAGACTATCCAGCACTTATAATTTTGCAAAGGAAGGTCTACGCCTATTTAGGTCTAGCTTTTTCGCTTTCGTATCCGTGTTATGTTGGAAGGGTATCGCTAGAAGTACTAGCAGCTTCGCATTCGTAGCTGTGGCACATGCGCACGATTTCTCAAGTGCCATTT
>CAJINU010000024.1:307239-385790 GCA_905178165.1 Amoebophrya sp. A25 | reverse complement strand
GGACTTAACCGACAAAGTAGTCTGGTATGTCCGCAGTGACAATGACCCACTCTTCCGCTCAAAGAAGTGGGAAAATACACTCCAAGAGCTCAGCGTTTTCTGGACCCACTCGGTACCATACACACCACAAGAGAATGGTGTCTGCGAGCGTTTTATGAATACGCTGGGTCCCGGTCTAAGGGCTATTTTAGTAGGCGTTGACCTCCGCTTATGGGACTATGCTGCGGAGTATTTTGCGTGGACATGGGTTAGAATCCCTAGAAAAGCCTACAAACGTGCGCCACACTTCAATGGGAAGTCCCCCCATGAAGCTAGACGCTTAAGAATGAAAGGGTCACTGCAAGTTGACCGGAAAGTTTCCCGCTTAGAGTCCACAGAGCCCGATGAGCTCGATAACGCGACTACTGAATTCGATTCGAAGTTCAGGAGATTTGGCTGCTTATGCTATTTTCTCAAGCAACCCGTCGAAGCGGTTGGGAAACTTGTAGAGAAGTATATCAAGGGCGTATTCCTCGGCTATAATGATCTGAGCAGCTGTTACCTTGTAGGTACTTATGTCTCAGATGGTCGCTTCACCAAGAAAGACGGTGGACTAAGATGGGCTGTCTATGAGACTCGCTGCGTTAAGTTCGTCGAGAGTATACTCATCGATAATGTAGATTCTCTACGCCCAGGGTATTCCGAGGGTGTGATCGTTAACGATCGCCAGATCCTAGATGTATTTAGTGGCTCGATGGACAGCGGCTCGGTGGTCGGGGCCGGCCAGCCTTGTGCTCCGACGTTGCCTGCGCCTGGTGGTTCTAGTTCATCTGGTTCTGGGGGGGGCGTGTCCGCCTCCTCCCCGTCCGTCGCGCCTGGTGCAGATAAGAAAGTGGAACTATTGGACGTCCCAAGTCCAGTCTGTGACAAGGCCAGCACGGCATGTGTTCCCGGTGAGGAAAACAAAAGTGCATCTGCGAGCATTCCTATGCTTGCGGGTGATAAACAGCCCGGGGGGGGTGAAAAACAAAAAGCCAATGATCCTCCAGAGGAAGAGCAAAGTTACAAATTTGAAAGAAAGCCAGACGTCACTTATGGACAGGCCAAAAGAAAACGAGGCCGACCTAAAGGGTCTAAAGACAAAGTCCCAGGTGGCAGAAAAAGAAGAACGATGAAGCAGATGGCAGAGCAGGTAGACTCTGACGAATTCTATGGCGAGTTCGCTGAAGTGATCGAAGACTGCTTCTATGTCGAAAGTATGGAGGATGACCTAGAGCCTGGGGAAATAATAGAGGACGTATGGGTGCAGTTATCAGTGTCAGAGGCTGTAAAGGGACCTGAATCCCCACACTGGATTCAGGCCATAGGTAAAGAAAGAACTAAGTTAGAAGCGTTCGAAACATGGCGGAAATGCAATGAGCAAGAACTCAAATCGGCAAAGGGTGTAGTCCCAATTGCCTTAGTGCTTTCAAAGAAGCGCGATGGCTCATACAAGTGCAGGGCTGTTGTCTTAGGCAACCTATACAAGCCAGGGCATGACTTTGATGTCTATGCGTCTGTTGTTAGTTTTGGCGCGAGCAGGTATCTTTTAGTTGATGCTGCTGCTGCAGGAGATGAGATCGAGGTCTTTGACATTGATAATGCATTTGTGCAAAGTCTCATCGACTCCGACATCTTTGTGCGTCTGCCTCCAATCTGGCGTGAGGAAAATGATACCGGCATAAGAAAGCTAGTCCGTGCTTTATATGGTCTGCCGCAATCCCCTAGGCTTTGGGCCAAGCACTACGAAAAACAGCTTATTCTGCTGGGTTGGACTCAATCTGATGAGAAAGGACTATGGCGCAAGCCGTCCGCAGTAGTGCCGGGTAGATTCCTCAAATTAGCCGTGTACGTTGATGACAACACAGCCTGTGGCCCTGATCGTAATGAGCTTCGTGCTGAGGTGCAGACTATACTCAATATATTTCCGGGTCGTCGTTTCTCTGTCTGTATGAAGAGATCGACTTTGAAGCGTGTGCCTAAAGCCTTAAGCCTTATCCCTTGAGAACCCCCGAGCGTTAAAAGGCCTTGTCACTTGAAGTGGCTTACGTGTTCTACTGGTCTTTGTCCGCAGTGATCCTACATTTGCTTGTGGGTGATTTTGGACTTTATGAAAACGGCTTCGCTCTTGGGGGGGGGAGAAACATAGTCGACCCACCACTACAGTCAAGAAGGCAGGCATATGGGCCCTGAAACAGTGACTGACACCAAAGCGAACCAAACAAGACCAAAGGGGGGAATGTCGGAGACAGCTCGAAGTGACCAAAGTGTAAGGTCTTGAAGGTGTTCCACTTCCCGACTTGGCGGCTTGATGTGAATCAATCGGTGCACTTGAACACAACAAGGAAGAGCCAAAGAGCTCAAAGGTCAATCAACCTTGCTTATCATCTTGATGGTCCTGGATCCTTTAGGTAGGAGTAGTTTAACGTGAGTGCAGTTCGTGAGAGAGCATCAGCGTGACTGTGCTCGATTGAGTTGGATTCTAGTGGTGTTCAAACAAGAACTTCCTCCTTCGTTGTGGTTTGCCGTTCCTTGCTTGTCTTCCTCCGGCGGTACGACTTGGGCAAGAACTTCTACTGACCTTTCTACGGTTTGGCGAACCTTTTGGGCAGTTAGCAACCTACAGGAGAACAACAACATCCAACAATAACGATAACGATGCTGCTCGTCCCTTAATATCATTTTTATTCAGAGTGTTTCGTCGATTTGGATGTTGGATTTTGCCCTCCACTGCAAGCTGCACTAGCCGCGCAACATTTGCTGCGAGCAAAAGCATGGAGAGAACAGGTTTTTCGAGTGATTTTCGTGTTATCTCTGGTGGCGTGCGACGGTCCATCTTTGTTTCAAATCGTTTCTTGGAGAAGAGATGAAAGCAAATTCCAGCCTGAGACCGATTGGCCCACGCTGCACGTCGACCTGCAGTTTCCCTCGAAATCCATCGCCGCGAATTTGGTAAACAAGGTCCTTTGTCATCTCTAATGTAATCGAAATCTCTAGAAAAATTCGACGAGAAACCTGAAGATAAGTCCTGTCCAGGTCCTCTTGGTTCTCGACCACGATGTACTTGTTGCTGCACTAGATGAGCACGCTCCTCTCGTCCACAATCGATCACATATTCGACATCAGGCACAAAAACCTGTTGTGCTTCAGCCGACACACCAGCTGCTAGCACGACTTTGCGTACATTCGGAACTAGTACGCGTGCACGGATCGCTTCTATTTCGACTGCAGAAGAATACTCCGTCAGTTGATGTATGCGGAATCTGGTCTCTGCTGTTGAAGAGGAAGTGATGGCATTCGTGATACTGCCCGTTCTCTCGCTATTTGCTGTTCCCCTTCCGCCATCACGATGATCAAGAGGGAGATCGCTGCGCAAAACGGCAGCACACTTTTCTGCATCCAACCAGGATGGTAGAAACACCATAATCGTGCCCATTGGTTTCTCCACTGCCGCATTAGAGGACTCAACCGAGGACTGTCCTTGTCCTCCTGAGTCAGACGTGGCTGTCGCAGCTTCGCCAGCTGCTCCTGTGCCTGTCGCCGTCGATGCGTTTTTCGCAGCGTCAGCTGCTGCTCTTTGCATCTCCAAAACTTTCCGGTAGTTGCGATCGGTCCAGATCAACAAAGCTGCTATCAGTGGAAAGTCAAAATCCATTGCCAATTCCTGCAATCTGTCCATTTTTTGGACGCCATCAGCCAACAAGTCCATGCCCTTCAGTTGATGCGCAAAAGCCTGTCCTGGGGGAGGCGTATTTTAGAGCTCACCCTTATCGTCCATCCTGAGATGCATTTTGGTAAATCTCCCTCCTTAAGGAACAGCTTGTTTTCCAAGATGTACTATGTGAAGATGGACCATTAGGGGAAGCCTTAATTGTTACCGGAAGGTTGTTGTCCCACAGACGACGTCCCTTGCTTGAAAAAGCGGTCGTCGAAAACAACCCTGCGTATGTGGTCGCCGCAGCCCCACATGCCGTCGGCTGCACCACCCCAGGGGCCAGGGTCTTCTTAGAGCTCAGGCTTGCCTTGATCCACCATGATCTTCTGAAGCGTTGCATCCTGAGTAGACCTTTTGCTTCTCCTTCAAAAAAACCTCTCCAAGATCGATGCTTCTGAAGATAGACCTTTTCCTCCTGGAAAACGTCTCTCCTAGGTAGAAGAAAGAATGCCTTCTCTAAAAAGATGGACGACCAAGACCATTAGAGTAACAAGCGCAAGCCTTAATCTCGATATGCCGTCAGAACGCGCCTTCTCCACTCGTCTGTCTCGATTTGCAATGTTTTCTCGATGCCAGCGGATAATATGCCTGGGCCAAGTCGTTTTCGCAAAGGAGCAACTTTCCACAAGGTTGACACGATGTCCTCCATATACAAGCGCGTCGGAGCGAAGCACGAATTCGCTGGCACTGGAATTTCAATACTGCTGAAAGTAATCGGTGGTATTATTGTTGATCGCGGATCACAGTTGTTGAAACTATCTGAACTTGCATTTTCGCCGTCTAAGCCCTTCAATGTGTTCCGATAGACGTGGACCAGCAATCCCGCACTCCCTCTCGCGCCACCCCGTAGCTGCTGCGTTTCGTAGAGCAGACTACGCGTGAAAAATCGTTGCCACTGGTTCTCAGAGTCAGACTCTCCACTATTCACATTCTTAGCCTCGTCAGAAGTCGTCCGGTAGTTGTATCTCGACGAAATAAGTACTACCCTCAGATCAGGTCGATGCGGCAACAACTCCCGGAGCAGGGTCAAAAGGAGATCTGTTTCACCATCGCCCTCGTCTACTTCATCGAGAAGCAGATGCGTGTAGCCGCTTTTTTGCAGCGTCGGGTCATTCGCTACGATCTTCCACAACAACTCTGTCGTGCAAAAAGTCAACCACGTCGGAGGGCGTTCTGCTTGGTCGCACTTGTCTTCGACGTCCACGTCAACACCAATTGAAGCATTAGTACAGCGACGTCCTCTTCTACAAAGATGAAAGACATCACCCAGAGTCTCGACGAACCTTACAACCACATGATTATCACTTGAGCCAGGTCCTCTTGGTCCATCATCTTCATCCTTTGACGAGGACCCTCTTACACCTCGCTCAGCAGTAACCCGTCTCGCAAGGTTGCGTGCGGTCGATGCCGTCCGGGTTGCTAATACTGCTCGCACGTAGTCGGGATTCGCATCTACTAACAGTTGGCCAATTTGCGTAGATTTTCCAGTCCCTGGCAATCCTGCGTATGAAGAAAAGCTACAACAATAGACTTGTTTCTAGAAAGAGGTGGAATCATAGTGAGGAGACATCGAGGATTAATCAGATTTATTGAGCAAATTCTCAGATGGAAATAGTTGTAATAGCGCTGGTTACTAGCGAGTAGCGACTGGATTACTAGCGACTTACTAGCGACTGGATAGTTGTAAAAATAGCGCTGGTTACTAGATTCTTACTCATCATTGATCACGAGTGCACGAGCACGAGACGCTTAGATGAAATCATAATCTCACAAAGGTGACTTGGTTCTCCTGTATCGACTCCAGCAGAGCTTTCCGATATGCCCATATCGGCTGGTCAACTCTCTCGTGGCACAACTCATGCTCCATACACGCTTCTGTTGCTGCGTCTACATCGAGCGGCAAATGCAGTAACTGCTCATCCCGCTCTGAGTAGCCGAGAACCGTCCGCAAGTCAGGGTATACACCTTGGTGTTGGCCACGACCTAATACAACTTGGTGTTCTGCTTGATCTGCTTGAGAAGCATTGTAAAAACGTTCAATCTGCTGTCCGAGAGCTGCGACTTCCTCTAGAAGCGTCTGTTGCTGTGGACTAAAAACGATGCGGGCCTCGCATTCCGAGCCGATTGACTCTTCTTAGACGAGGTATATGGTGCTTGTAAAGAACCTTGATAAATGAAACATCACTGCATGGCACAAGAAGTCGCGCACTACATGACGAGTCACCTAAAAATTCTAGTCAAGAGGGAGTTACTTGCCGTCTCCGGCCACCAATCGACGAAGTCAGCTGCGCTACCACTGCTAACGAACTCGGTTGTTGTATTGTTTTGGTAGCCTGATTTTGATCATGAAGAGAATCCCCCTGATCAAATTCAGGTTACCAAATACCGAAACCATTCAGTTGTGTGAGGTAAAAGGGTCATAAGTTATAACCCCCTGAGGGTCTACTTTCTGCTTCTTGGACGCAGCTCTTCTGGCGTAGTATCCCTTCGGCTCTCGGACAAAGACACGCACGACGCGCCTCAAGGCGTCGCCAGTGGGCAATGCAAAAAGGCCGTAAGATTCCGCTATTTTGACTAGGTGTTTGCTCTCCCCATTCGGCGCAGGAAAGACGTAAGAGACATCAGGATCCGTCTTCCCTTTTTCGATGAGCTCCATCAGTTTCCGCTCTGCGTGGGTCCGATATTCCTGCGTCGTCATTTTCTACAAACTTTATCTTGATGAACCAACGAGAACGAACCGTGATGAAAAGTTATTAGTACCATTTGAGAGTTCATTCATCACCGAAGTAAATGGTGGTTGAAGGGAAAAAGAAATGCGCTAAAAACAAAGACGAGATGCGCTACGATCTTGCTTCACTAAAAAACCACTCCCTACTTCCACGTCCTGACAAATTGATTGAAACTTCAATCTTCATCCATAGTCGGCATTTCTCTCTTTATTGGAATGGCAACGAGTACTCTGTTTCAACGATTTTTTCGGACACTTGTCGTATAATTAGTTTCAATACTTTCCCACTGATGCGGCGAAAGAAACTTTTTCAACCGATCAACGCATCTGAGAATTGGACACTATGAATGCTCAAGTTTGGACACCATGAATGCATGAGTCTGCATGTCTGCATTGACATAATCTCCTGCCTTGACAGCAAGCGGCAGCATTGCTTGGTAGATTACATTGGATTACACTGTTCTTTTTGCACATTCATTCATTCAGCTGTAGAGAGGTTCCGCCAAGTCGGTGTTCTTCTTCAAATGTGATACGAGGATAATTGAAGATAATTGTAGTACCTTTTGATGGCAATGGCATGCTATAATCTTCATCACCTGCTAGCATTACCACAACATGATCAAGGACCATTCGTACCATAAACAAGACGTGATAGTTTAGACCAATAGCACAGCGTTGATGCAGCCGTCATTTTCTGGATTGTTAGTCACCTGCGCATATTTGGCCCAGACTACCTTACCTGTCTGGGTGACGAGTCCCAACTCTGAGACGTTCACCTCAAGCACTGAACCCTTGGTGATCACGCCTAAGCTGGTGTAGAGCGCGCTCTGCGGGTTTTTCTTGACACCTACGATGTCCAAATGAAAGGTCGTCTTCAACTCAGGATGCGTTACGTGCGCCTTCTTAAATCGCAATGATGATGGCCGGATAAACCTGAGAGTTTAGGCTTCAGTTAATATTAAGGACTTTCACATTCAATAACACACAGATATTTATTATAATGAGAAGCAAAAAATAGGTCTTTCACATTCAATAACACACAGATATTTATTAGAACAAGAAGCACTGATAGTATGCGGTTGATGTTCACAGTATCTTTTTTAGCAGGCACGAAAAGGTCGTGAAACTGCAACTCTTTTTAGTACCATCTATTATCTACTATCTACTTGTATTAAGATTCAGAGCAAGCTAGCATTAGTCGTAAAAATAGTTACCTCTCAAATTTCGGGTTTTTTCGTGTAAAGTTGTCGCCGACGAAGCACACCTTGTTCACAACGCGCTTCCATGCTTTCTTCTTCCGCTTGCCGGTTCTCATAATCTTGAACATTTCATCCTCTGTCATCGCTTTCACCTAGTAGTTTGTCATAAATGGTCATCGCTTTCACCTAAATGGTTTAGTCAGGAGTGTGTATACTAGTATTTGTCAACAACATCATGAAAAATTGAGTTGCTCTAGTTGCAGACTGCTCTACTAAATAGGAGTTATCGGTTTAGTCGGGAGTGTGTATAGTAGCGGCCGAATGTTGTTATCGGTTTAGTCGGGAGTGGTACCTTCGGCACGGGCACTTGCCATTTTCCTGCTTTCTCCTTTCGCTTCTGCTTGATCATGTTGCTCAACACCTTCGTTCTCGCTTGTTGTTCTCTGTCCAGCAAATACGATGGCAACGCTCCCTTCGGCACGTTTTCGTCGTCTGGTTTCTTCTTCGCATCTTTCTCTTCGTGTGCTTTCAGGGTTTTTTTCATTTCAGCCTTCTCCGTGTATCGCTTCTTGTGAAAGATCTTGGCCTTGATACCAGTCAGCTTCTTGGCCAACTTCGAGTTCTTCTTCACCTCCCTGGCCTTCTTCTTTCGCGTTCTCTCCTCATGGTCGAGCCGCTTACCGAAGCGGCGGGTGTGCTCTTCAATATGCTCATTCTGCGGCATTTTTGCTTCTCGTTGGTTTCTATCAAAAAAATGAAACCCAATAAAAAGGAGTGAAGAAAAACCTCTTGTTCATAAAAAAAAATCACTTCGTTATTCAGTCATGCAAATTGCAATGTCGACGTCTAAGATCTTTGAGCCAGAGTCATAAGCTGCTTATCCATAACAGTACTTATACATAGTAAAACTGACTCTCCACCTCCTCCTCAGTGTGAATACTTACGTATTATACTGAGAAATCCGCCGCCTGTGGAAAAGGGATTCGTTGTAGTAAGATGGTCTAAATAAGTTTGCTGACTTCATTATGATAGAAAGATGATGTCATCCTCTTCATCCGGAGCAACTAAATTTCTGAGCTGTTTCTTTTCTCCTGAGCATGCCATTCGCATTCTAGGTATAAAAATAGCCTGAATCATTACTCTCCACAACACGGTGTTTGCATCTGTGAACATTGAGCTTCTCTAGGTGTCAGATCCGTCCATGATTGCAACTCTCTTAGAGATCGTATCGGTTTTGTCAAGATGATGATCTCTTACTTCGTGTTGGTTGTAATGTGTGTGATCTGTGTTCATTGTAGTAGAAGACCGATGCATGTAGTTGTTTCTCCAAGCAGAACGAGAACATCAAAACACAAAATTTCACAAGTAGAACAAAATCTAGATCCTTGACAACAACACACATTGAAAGATTTGATTGCTTGGGATCTCGTTTCTTCTTGCGAAAAATAGGGAAGGATTCGGAGGGGTAATAAACAATCTAAATTTCTCTAGTCATCAATGTCACAATCCTGCTCATCATCATCATCACTACCATCTTCTCGAGCTCCTGGTACTGCTGTGCTAGCACGACTCAGTGTATCCTCCTGTGGCTCAAGATTGGGTAGTTGAATCTCCTCGTCAGGTTGGCTCATCATCAAACCAAGCAGCACCGAGAGCTCCCTCTGAACCATCGAAAGCAAATTCGAAGCCCTCGCGCCTGTAGCATTCGACGTAGGAGCATTTGACGTAGAAGCAGTCGTAGGCGATGATGGACTTGCATTTGGACTCTGGTGAAGACCGCTAGGATTGACGCTTGCAACAGGGCCGTTGCTGTTGGTTATTCCTGCGGCTTCTCCACTAGTATTTGTATTTGCTTCTTGATCTTGCCGTCCTCCGCCTGTAGTTGCTGTTTGATCATCTGGCGCGACCAGCGTCAGCAAGGCCTCCAGTGCGTCCGCTGCTTGCCGGCTGGCCTCAACCTCTTGCATAGCGGCATCGCGGAGGCGTTTCGCAGCCTCCAGTTCCTCCTGCAAGGCTTCAATCTCGGCACGTCTTCGTGCCATTTCGCTCTCCCGCTCTTCTAAACGAGATAATAAGTCTCCTGCCGTGGCTTCGAGACCGGCAATTCGCAAAGCCCGCGCAGCTGCTCGGTCTTGTTCAAACTGATCTTGCTGCTCCTGCCGGGAAATTAAGGTGGTGGGTAGAGCGCCTCGAGCAGGTGGCAAGCTCGACATACTAGATCCTCCTGCGCTTTCCTGGTCCGGCCGACTGCCCGTTGTCCTCCTAGCATTAGACGAAGGTCGTGATGTCCGCCACCACTCGGCTCCACCGACTCCTGTTCGTGACTCGGTTCCTTGCATCGAAAATGGCGCCCTTGACTGTGCAGTTGCCGAAGAGACGAGTAGTGCACTTCTATTTGCTGATGCTCCTTGCCTTGACATTTGTGCGTGTCTTTGTGCAGCTTCAGTGGAGCTCCGCTCCGATGATGACGGAAGCGTTCTATGACCGACATCGCCTACGACCATCGAGGCCAAGGGCGATCTGCGTCCGCCAACTACTGAAGTTCCAGTCGACGTGTTGCTACGAGACGACCTCAACACGAGTGAAGATGACGAAAATTCGCTGTTGCCGACATTCCTCACCTGCCGCGCGTCAGTTCTTCGACCGCCACCGCTGTTTGTAATACTACTCGTAGAAGTAGCATTACTGATGCCCAAAATCTGACCCACACTATCCAGTCCTCTACTCGGCTGAGAAGACGAGGTCTTCTCAGGTCCACCTATAATATTACGACGAATAGAGGTGGCAGCGCGTGCTGAAACTATCGCTAGCCCTGGTCGCCCATTCCCTGTCCTCCGCAGCACAGAAGCGGAGGACAAAGTGCTGGCACGCGGTACAGGACGACTGTCTGCACGTGCACCAGGAACCGCACGGTCTGTAGCGAGATTTCCTCGTCTCGCCATTTCTCAATAGCTTTCTTGATTTAAGGAACAAGCTACTGTGAAATAAACAATTTCATCCACGACACGGCTCGATCGTCCGGTAAAAATGACTACTTACATCAAGGCATGAAAAACTGTTCTGGTAGACAAGCGAATTCAGAATCAAGTACTTGTTGAGAAACCATACTAAGCTTCATCTACCCGTCAGCGTCATACGCGAACAATCTTGGGAATTGGCTGCGATAAAAACGGGACGAAAGGAAGGAGGCGTATTAAACCAACCGAAGCACGCCACTACCGAAGGTCATCATGATGCGCAAAAGTACGTCCTGCGCCTTTTCTTCGTCAATGGGGCTTCTAAATACACAATGACAGAGACAATTCTTACCGAAACCGAAGACGGAGATTGTGACCGAAACTTTTTCGTGACAGACGAAAAATGCACAACTTCGGTATTGACTCGAGATCTCAGGTCAATCACTGATGGTAAAAGGTTCTCACCATCGGTCCGTCGAAATTCGAACACCATACGACCTAAGTCTATCGCATGACGGTCTCGGGCAACAAAGGCGCCTGCTCTTCGGATTAATTAATACTTCTCACTGAAGGCTCTCGCCTCAACACAGTTGAAAGATCATGGATCGCTTTGATTTTGTTGAGAAAAGATATCGAAGAAAAAGGATATCGACGGCTTCGAAAACAGTTCTCGTAGAAGTAAAGAGTTCACTTCTTCACTTTTCTCCAAATAGACATTGTAATCAAATCCCTGTTCAGCTTATCGGTCTTCAAGGTCATAGAGACGCTTTTTTCGCGCAAAAAATCTTTCTACATACGCATTTGTCCATTCTGGGCAGTCACGCAGGAGATAGCGATAACTGAGAGAGTCCAGGTGAAACAAGGAAAGGCAGGATAAACAAAAAATGGCTATAATCTCATGCAAATTGCCCCTGCTGCGACTGTACGTAGTCTGTCGCCGAATAAAACGCGGTATTGCATAAATAGTTCGATTTCGATTTCGTAAGTGAGTTAAAAGAGCTTGATTATTGGGGTAGTATGTGGATCAACTACTAACGCCATTGTTCTTGAAGACAGATGGTGTGGAACAACTGGCGGAATACACCTATACCTGGAGTTTGGTTATCGGGATTACACAGTATCCGCACGTTCGTAGTAGAAGGAATAATATATCACATGATTTGTAAGTAACTCAAGTTCTTGAAAAGTTTTCAACTAAATCGACCAAGACTTGCGCCATGAGATTGAGACATCGTGCACCTACATCGTAGTCATGGTGCCTGACTCAAGAAGGGGTGCGTAAAATTCCGATACCAAAAGTTGTCAATGACAAATTTGCATGAAGAATGTCCGGCTTTGGTGGCTGTCAACAACAGCAGCTTTTGTCTTCGTAGTGCCGGAATCTACATTGTTACAAGATTTATGCTGAGTAGAAATAAGAATAACAATAAGTACTTGGCACCATAAGCGATTAGGATTACAAGAAAAAGAAAATATAAGCCTTTCAACTTACTACTCTGGTCGAAATTTATCAAACATCATCGAAAGAACTACTATCTTCACTATCCATCCGCTGTTCCTCTTCCACCATCCTATGCCCTTTTGTCGCCAAGCTATAGGTAGGATCGTCCTTTTCACAGTAAGCTTCACTGTCTGACGAGGACTCCTCAGAATCTTCCTCTTCGTCCGAGTCGACTTCGTCCTGTCCCTGTGCCGCATGTCTAGCCATGCTTCTGAGGAGTCGATTGCGCAAAGACATTTCTAAGTTGGTGGCTTCCCCTTCCGTGGAGGTTTCTAGGCTATCTAGGGCAGGACACATGTTGTTTTCCACTTCAGGTGGTCGTGGTGCAGAGGAAGGCTCCTGCTCGCGAAGAACCAAGTCTTCGGATTGTGCAAAAATGCCTCCATTTGCTTTTTCCTCTTTGGCGGCCTCAACTACTTCCGCGGGGCTTGGTATTCCTCCCGTGTCCTGCAGCGGCTCACCACGGCCCCGTCGTAGCTGCGCAAGCATTGCTGCCTTATCGATCTCTGGTTGGCTACCATTATCGATCCCTTCGTTCAAGGACAGAAGAGGAGCAGCCAGATTCTTTTGGGGAGCTGCTACTGAAAATGCGGGGTCTTTAGTACGGACCAAGGACGTATCGGACTCAATTCGACGTGAGCTTTCGAGAGCGCCGACATCTTCAGCAGGATCTGATAGCATCTCTACCCTAGCCTTGACCTTGCTTTTTCCACGTTGCTCCCTTTTACCACCTACAACTGTATGCTCGTTAGCCTCCACCGGAGATTTGTTCTTATTTCCCACCTTTAGTAGTATGCTTTCCGCACCAGCAGCAGTAGAGGAAGACTCAGCTTTCAGTCTCAGCATTCTCTCAGGATGAGGAGCTTGTTGAAGGTGATGGTGATGGTGATGGTGGCTCTGTCGAGAAGTAGGCTCTTCAACACGCGAAGGACAATCTTCAAGAACCTTGTTGCTTTTACGTGTCACGTCAGTGATCCGCGTCTGTCCGGTGTCAACATCTTCACTCCGCCTTTGCTTTTTACTTTGCGGCTCGGGTTGTTCGCTGTGGCTGTCATCTTCCCTACTTGCACAAACACGAGCGCGCTTCAAACTGTTGTTGATGTCCGAAACCAGTGCTAGTATCCGGCTGCGTCTCTGTTGGTCTATCGCACAGTCGCTGCATATCCATCTGTTCTTGCACGGCATCAATTCCGCCTCGTCCATATGCGTGCTGGTGATGGCACAAATAGCACAGAAAACTTCTTCTACACCTGCAGGACTGTGGTCAACATCCTCGCCGTTTGAATGGACTACGACGCTACTCTGCCCACTACTTGAGCGAAAGTCCTCTAAAAGCTTATGCAGCGACTCCTTTGTGTACAAGAGGTGGCCATCTGTTTTAACGGTAGTAGACCCGCCTTCCGCGTCCGGCTCTGCATCGATACTCGGCGTTACCTTTAATATTAGAGAATGAGATACTGAGTACTGAAATTCTAATGCAAGTCAACATAAAGAGTTTCCACGTAATAAAGTACCAAGTAGTAAAGGAAAGCAATCCGAATATATTACTGAAAACTACCTCCTGTGACAGCACTAACGGTTCCAATCCAACGCCACAGCTGGCCAGAAGCGAACCTGCATTCGTCGTATTCATCGTAGGCGTAGTTGATGAAATAGATTCTACTTGTGTTTGCAATGTCTCTGCCACTTTACTACTGCTAGAAAAACTCGGATCCCCCAGCACCACTACGCTGTGCAGCGCACTCCGAGCACTTCCAAAGGCATCAGCCCTTTTATACAGAAAGGAGTCTTCTGCTAGGCTCTCGTGCGCATCGTCGACGATGATGCAATCTGGGTTCGCAAAGGCATTCTCACTAGATATGCTTGCAAGCGACATAACGTTCGTCGCCAGGCCTCGTCTTCCATGTCCAACATGACCAACGGAAAGCTTATCTAGCAACGCGTTGGCTTCGTCGTTTGCCATACAAGTGACCACTAAGTCCCCTCGTCCCTTGCATTTCTTATCTTCGGTGCTCTGCCACTCTATAGACGCACAGGATGAAAGTCCTCCACCTCTAAGTCGTCTCGTGCTTTCATGCAACGATTTACGAGTTTCAGCAAGTCGCAACGCACGCTTCGCCTGAACCACGTTTTCCTCAGCCTCTGCCAAAGCCTCCTCAGCGCACTCTATCCTTTCAGACAGAAAAAGGTGGATCCACTTCGCACGGTCTAGCGTCGACAAAGACCAAAGATCAGTACTGTGAAGGAAAGACGAAGAGGAACTAACTCTACCGTAGTTGCCAGGGCTGTGCGACAGGGTCCTATACGAGGTGCTGGACTCTACTCCTGTACAACTGGCGTTAGTGCCACGACTTGCAAGCACCGACCGGACATGTGTCGCTATTTGCGGCGAATAAATGACAACTCCTGGTGCTGCACTATCAACGGAAAACGGTCTCGGTAGCCCATCCCCTGCACTGTTCAGTTGCAGTGGCGAGGCTAGTCGTGGTAAGTCAGCGTCTACTAGTGAGCACGCGTCCACAGGAGAATCTACTTTAACATTCCGGAGGTCATCTTTTTGCTCCACAGCGACGCCATCTGCACTATCATGGTCAATGGCACCAAGAACGGAGGCTGTTGCTCCCCGACTGTCTGAAAGCACCTCTGCGCTTGCCAACAAGGTTCCTCGGGTGCTTGGCGTTTTTTCCATCAAACGAGAAGCCGTACGCACAGAGCCCTTTATTTCTGCTGGGACATCGTCTTTGGAGTTCGTCACTGCGAAAACCGGAGGTCCTAGCACCTCTGCTAGCCTTCGAGTCTCCTCGACGCAACCACTCATCCACTCTCCGGTAGCCTCAGCAAGGACTTGCAAAAACGTTTCGCCGTGAGCCTGTATGCAGGTCTGATAATTCGACAACAGTTCTTTAACAGGAACACGAACATTTCCAATATTGATGTCCACAAGTTCTTGGCCGCTATATCGTATTGCGCTGACATTCATCTCCCCTAGGACGCCCTGACAAGATGTCTCAACGGTCCTCCCCTCTTTAGTTGCTGCCGCCAACCTCTGACAGAACCAATCCGTACCTGGGTGTATATCCAAAAGCATGCCGAGTGTGGGACCATCTCCTCCTGTGTCTCCTACTTCACGACAAGTGGAAGAGATGGAGCGGCGCAAACAGTCTTCCACCAAGGCTCCAACGTTGTCTTGAAAACACCGCAAGGCAGTCCTTCTTGCCTCCGTCTGTTGTGCCTCCTCTAGCGCAGAACACGTTGAAGTGATTATAGTGCCAGAGATGGACGCTTTCGCAGTCCTCTCGAGAAACCTAGCCACAAATTCCAGTGCTTGCAGGAAGTCCAACTCGATCGCGTCTGCTGCCTCGAATCTTCTACATCGACCCAACCGCGCCAAAGCGGCGTCTCGCAGCTCCTCAAGCGCCGTTACGCGCCTCGTTGCACGGTCGACGCGCTCTTGCATTTCAGGACATTCCACGTGTCCGAGTACGCTTTTTGTTTTTCTGTCAAGTAGGTTTTTAGTGACAAGTAATTCGACGTCCGAAAATTCCAAGCCCCCTTCTAAAAATCCAGCTTTCTCCAAGTCATGTCGTATTCTTTCGGCTCTTCCACAGTCTGCCGCTAGAAGGAGCACTCTCGTTGTAGCACTTGTTGTAGCAGAGCCACGCGTTGAATCCTTCATACAATGTGCATACGAATGACAATGATTCCCCAAGTGCAAAAGAAGCGGCAGTTTTTGGGCCAAAAACGTTTTTCCAGTTCCCGGGGCCCCGTGCACCACAGTGAGAGGCCTCGAGAGTGCTGCCTTCGCTACGCGCGATTGCTCTGGTGTAAAACACCACCCAGCGGAAAAGTCACGAACAACCTCTTCGTCTTCTCCAGATACATAACTAAGTGTATTCTTCAGTGGTCGTGATTCACGATGCTGAAGACCCGACGCTAATTTCGTCAGCCACGAAGAAGTAGTGGCAGCTTTTTGTACGCCTTCCTTCATCTCGTGATCCTCTCCGCTTCTTCCACTCGGCAACACAGGCAATCCTTGTGTACGGAGGGTTCTATTTTCATCCTCCTTAGGGGTCTTAGACTTCATAGCTGCAAAGCTTGTGTCCAGGGCGATTTCATACAGAGCTGCCTTCAATTTCAAATCATGCGCAACTTTTTTTGTAGTCTTCTGCACTTGCATCTCCACCCGCTCTAGCATCCGAAGCTCTTTCCGTAGTTTGTAGGGCCTATGATTGTCCAATGAATTGTCCTCAGTACTACAACTAGCTACAACTGCTGTCTCGGTGTCTGTGTCTTGAATTCGTAAGAGCTGTAGCAAAGCAGCTGTCTCAGGCTCCCATGATTTCTGGTGCGCAAAAACAGCTCTTTCTTGTCCTCGAGATTCCGTATAAATACTAGTATCTTCTTGGAGACCCGTACGCGTACGCTTCAATGTCTCGTCTTTATCGGGGATACGTCTCGTACTGGACTGTTCAGCTCTCATTTTAGGTTCTCCTTCTTCACTCCTCAAGAGTGGAGTAGCTTGCCATAGTTGTCGCCATGTCGCGGGAGAAAACAGCCAATCTTTTTCACCAGTAGCTAGGCTCTTTTCGTTTTTCACACACCAACGAAGCCAAGACTCAACCACTCCAAGACGGACTGGAGAATCGTGGTCGTGCCGTGTCGCATCACGGTCTCGGTCTGAGGTAGAAGGACTGGTAACTACCTGGAGCAGCAGAGCCGGAGGTACATTTTTCTCACTGAGCGCGGCTAAGATACCATTTGCGAGTCCCACCAAAGTTTTCATGTATGAAGAAGCAGGAGTGGCGTCTGTCACATGAAAACACGCTAAGAGAGATTGCAAGGCGGCGCCTGTTGACCACTCCTCTGCAACAAAAATGCTTCGAACTGCAACTGTGGCGCACAGGCGTAGAAAAGGGGTACTGCAGACCGAGAGACGCGATAGCAGCATCTCTCTCTCAGCATTCGACGTTGGTGATTCATCTCCACCAAGAACAGCGAGACTCTGCAAAACCTTCTTTTCCCTAGATATGAGCATCAGCTCGGTACTTCTCCCAAGAATTGCTTCGCCCGACTCACCATCAACCTCTCCATTCTTCACTAAGGCCACGTCCTCATCGGAGACGGATGCCCTGTTAGCGCACTTTCTTCCTCCATCTCGCGACAGCGCGTACCTCGTAATACGCATAGTTCCTGGCGCACCTGTCACGATCGGAGGAGGTTTTTCCACCAGAAACCTCCCACGCATAGACGGCAGCACTTGCCTCAGCACTTGCCCAGCACTGCCACCACTTGCCTCGGCGGACTGGGCACGACCATTTGTCTGGGCACCGTCGAATGCCACTTCCTCACGCCCATCTGTCTGGGAAAAATCGAATGCCACTTCATCGCCACGAGCCAGGAAGATTCTGAATTCGTCCTGGTCCGCACCGCGTGACAGATCACTCAACTTCTCTGGCGAGAGTTGAAACGGGGACCAGGCGGAAGAGTTGAAACGGGGAACAACGCAGACCCCTTCTCCAGTAGAAGAACCGACTATGCCACGAAGCTCGCTCATCGTTGTCTCCCCTTAGGTACGACTCGGCATGATGCGTTTCGCTCACACATTCATTCATTCATTTACCTGTTCTGGAGGTATCTTTTGACGCTTGAGCGACATATAACTTAATTACTGCTTAGACGCTTCCTTCTATGCATCACTCTTTCCAACTTTCATTGGTCACTCTTTTCTGTGCCATTCTTTTCAGAATACCATATTTATTTTCACATCAATCTTTTCAACTAGTAGGCACCAACATGATGAACATCGCAGTTAGCTTTTCTAAACATGTCCAGGATGGTCTGTGAACACGTGGTCTTAAAAGAAAAAACTGGTAAGCCGAGCGCCTTTGAGGCAGTTTCAGGGCCTCCTCCACAGAACAGCACAAGCTGTTCACCCTTTTGTTTTTGGTTTGTTTAGCAGTACATGAATGAGTTGACGACGCCATAGAAATTTTCTTCTACGTTCATAGTATCTATTTTTATCTCAGAGGGTATACAGAACACAGCTAATATCTTCAGTTGTCTCAAGTAAGTATGCGAAACAATGGATCCCTGTACAACATGATGAATAAGGTTCTACTTGGTGGAAAAAACGTATGTCTGCATCGTCCTTCAGGCATCAGGAACAGCGGTCTCGCATAGACTTACATCTGCTGTCACCCGCAGTCACAAAAGTCAAGACGTGGAAGAAACATTTCAACTTCTCACCTCATGGAGTTTTCAAAACGTCTCGCTGCCAGCCTCCTCCAGCTCTCGACTCGGCAGTACTCGCTGTCTGGCTGCTGACTGGCATTCTCGAATCCCTGCACCTACTACTGAAGAAGAAGCGCCATTTCTGCCAAACGTGAAATCTGGTTGATCATCATCGACACTAAGCTCGTCCTTGCTGCTGTCACCTGCGAGCTTCTTGAGGTTCTTAGCGTGACCTGCGCGCTTCTTCACTGCAGATAATCGCTCTGCGCCTTCGTGGTGAGCGGTGGTCTCGTTGCTTCTTGCTGCAGTAGACGAGGACTCATGCTCAGTGTCGCTGCGAGAATGATGATCATCATCCGCACGCTCGATGTAGAACAAGAAAGGGTCGTCCTTCGAGCTTGTCGAGCCATAGTTCTTGTTGTGATGCTGCTCGTCATGATCTCCTGCACTGTTTTCGAGAGAGCTACCAGCAAAGGCGCTACCTGCACGAGGGGGTGGAGCAGCAGCAGCCGCTGCGCTGCGACACAAGAAGAAGTAAATAACCACTAGTATAGAGATGAACCCAGTGGCTGCAGCACCATGCCAAACCCACTCAGATGCAGCTAGTTCTACTGGATGAAGTTCTGCGAAGCTACTACCGCCAACCCCATCAAGACTCCCAGCGCATCTGTATCGCCAGAACTGCTCATAGTGTTCCTGGTCATCCTGCAGACACGAACCGTTCTCGAAGATCAAGTGCGGGCATTCGCTGCCGGAGTCTTGCGATTCATCCGAAACGACGATCACAGACGGCGCCAATACCTAACGATATCGTTTGATCAAAATCTATAACGCAGGGAAAACAGGGGAAAGAACAATCAGTGACGCTAATCCGCACTAGAAGCTTTACGCATCACCACGCCATTCAAATCCAATAAAATCCTGATCGAAGTCTTGAGCCAAACGGCAGCAAGACAAAGTAAGAAAGCACGAAAACTCCGTGGTCTGCGATGGTCATCATCGAGTCAGGCTTTTTCATACGAACGCAAGTTTTGAGCGCTTGCATTCTCTTGAGGATCCAACAACTTGAACCAGGAGCATAAGTCCTAGAACTGACCGCGGTCATTTCTATCCTTGACCCAAAGTCTCTACCTACTTACTTACTCACGCGAAGAACCTAGAGCGGAACAGCCGCCCCAGAAGATCCCGCACTTATGACGATCGACGGGGCTCCGTCCTGATGGCCAAGGAGGTCAGGGTCTTTTAACTGGTGCACTGAACATTTCTAAGGATCTTGCGCGGCCTCCTGCTGAGGCGTTGAAGGTTTCAAGATCTTACTCACTTAGCATCTTAGTGTTGGAAAATTACCCAAATAACCAACACAAGCAGACTGCGCGCCTGTTCTAAGAATTCCCAGAAGTCTGCCCTCCTTATCCATTGATTCTCCAAACTCATGAGAAGGGCCTGCCACCCACCTCGACCTTCACCACCTTCAAGCCCCAAGCTAAAGCACAGCTCTACAACCGTCCCGCGCTCAGCCTCTCCTTTACCAGAAGCTGCGCCTTTTTCTCCGCTGCGCTTCCAAAATAAAGCAACCCACCCCAAAGCTCTGCATTGGGCGAGCAAAGAGCGAGAAAAGCCCTACCCAAATGGCCCCCCGCTCTGCGCTCGAACAGTGCAGCATTTTGAGCAACGAATACAGCAGAAGAGCGACTGCTGCACCCGCTGACCGGGCTCCTCACTCTGCGACCCGCGTCGGGATCGCCATGCTGTCCAAAAAGAACTGCCGAGAGCGAACGCTTCGCGGCTCCTCATCGGCAAACTGCACCGTTGCCGAATCGCGCCAAGTGCGTGCGTCTCTGCACCAGCCTCGCCCCCTGGATGACGTGACAGGAAAGTCCAGGCGAGCGAAGTCGCGAACATGTCCAAGCACTGCCAACCGGTCCAGGCTGACAAGGCTCTTGCTTGGTCGGAATCTTGTCGCTTCCCGTGCGGTCCTCTGGATACGCGGCCCGATCAAGCAAGTTGGCAACCGCGTACCCCGGTCGCCCGTAAACCCCACGCAGCTCTTGCTTTGAACGCTCCTCGGCGAAAGGCAGCCCCACCTGCACCAAATCGCCGAACGTGAAATCGAAAAAACGCAGCCCACGTTTTGCGATGAGCTTCTTGCGGCTTCGTTCAGCAGCCTCAGCGCTGTCTTCTAGCTGCAGGTAACCCAACTCGCGCCGACCTCGCTCCGGGCGGTCTAATGCGTCTCCGAACGAATGCCGCAGCACACCGCAGCCGCGCTCCAAAAACTGCGGCCGTAAATCCATGAAAAGGCTGCCCCAGCCATCCAATCCGAGCACCCCCAGCGCGCAGCACTTACCTCCGCGTAACTCGTTTGGCATCCTGTTGAGCGCTAGCGCCACGCCTTCCACTCTTTCGCCGTAGCTAGTCTGCTAATGGGAGCGGACCAGCGGGGCCCGCTCTGCAATGATGAGCGCAATACTTGCGAACACACTCCGCCGCGTTCTGTCCTTGGAGATGCCCCCGGCCGAAAGTTCACAGCAAGGCACCCTCTCCGCAACCAAGTGCGCAGCCAGCCCGCCGCATCCTTTACCGCGGAAGTGCTCAAAACCGTGGCCCACACGACACCGCAGGGGAGGGCCATACCGCTTGAAGATTTTGCGGAGGCACTCGATCGCCGCCTTCACCGTTTTGCCCTTCGTCACGAAGACAAAGCGCAGACCGCTAAAAACATCCACCGCCGTGAAGATGTAGCTGCTTCCTCTTCACGTCTCCGCGAACGGACTGGCCTAGTCAGACACTACCGCGCAGAAAAATCTAGCGCACCCCAACGCTTCCGAAGTCATAGAGATGGCGGCTTTCTCCATGCGGTTGATGTTCGTTGCAACAAGGGCACCGCGCCACGAAGTCGCGCCAGCCTTTCCGCATCGTATGCCAGGTCAATCGACTCCGCCGCATCTCCACGAAAGGCGCGCACCCCCCAGCATGCGCCGCGCCCTCTGCTGAGCGGTGAGCCTTTCATATGAGGAAATCGCGCGCACTGATATCACCACTAGGAAAAGGCAAGCGCTCCCCAGCGGTCTCATGCCCTGGAAAACCATCGACCAGCTTACCCGGTGGCGCGATCAACCTCTACTCCCCATCAGGCTCAAGGTGTGCGAGACAATCCTGACCGCCAGGCCGGTAATTGCGGTAGCAGCACTGATCTACGGCTTCCTTGACCCACTTGGTCGGCCACCGCTTCGCGCCACGTCCCACAAGCAGAGCAGGAGCTTGGCGACAGCTGGCATCCTGCTCGAGTGTCCAGTAGTGGATTGGAAAAGCTGCCCGCTGTAGCTGTGCCATCCTCACACTGTCCAAGTCCACACTTTGCCGAAGTTCATCAGGCTCCACCTCCGCTCTCGCTGCTTCTGATCCATACACCAGCAGCATCCTATCGCCCTTCCCCCAGAAACTACCCAGGCCCACACTACTGCCAACTGATCCCATCGCTGCCGGGGTGCCTCCGAGGCGCTCCTATCTTCGCCGACACTAAAAGCAACCGCGTGCGGCCCCAATTTTCTTTGGCGTTGTAGTATCGTTGCGGCACCACTACCGCCCGCACGTACTCCGGGGCGCGCTGCTTCTCGAAGGACATCTGGGAGAGCAGCAGCGCGCGCCCTGCACTACCAGCCGGCTCCGGGTCTGGGTTCTCTTGCAAATCCAACAACGGCCGAGAAGCATCCCGGGGACGAGCAACCTGCGTCTGCATCTGCGGCTGCTGTAGAAAGCAACGAATTTACCCAAAAAGCCGCGCCCTCCTGTGCTGGTTGAAGCCCAGGCTGAGCCCCCTTTGGAGGACCTTAGCCAGGCTCGTCCGGAGCTGGGACTTGCGCCGCGCCTGCGGGTGCAACTGGTGCAAGCAGATCACCACCAGCGCCCGCACCTTCTTCTTCAGGTTCTTCGCTACGAAGCTGCTGGCCCAATTCAGCAGGCCGCTCTTGGATTTCGTCGGGCCGCGCCGCGATGGCTCTCGTCCTGCGTTTTCTCGGCAGCGCCTCTGCCCTCTCCTCGTTCCCAATCCTGTGCCACACTTGCACGCGCAAAGCATGGCGGCCGCCCTTGGCGCCCGCGCTACATACGGGCTCCGCCTCAAATGAGGACAAACTTTCTTGCGCACCTGGTTGAAGTGCAGACTCTGCCCGAGACCACGGCAAGCGCACCGCCGCCAGCTGCTTCTGGCACCCTGCTGCTAGCTGCGGCTCTTCCTGTCGGATTTGTTCTTCGTCTACCAGCTTGGTGAAGTACACCGGCCCGCGCTGAACCTCTTCAGGCGCGCTTGGGCTGTAACGTCAGGCGCCATCACCTTGGTCGCGACCGACGTACTGCAAAGCCGCCCCGAATGCCTTTGCGTATCCTGGACGCGCCTCCGTCAGGTAAGCGAAAGCGCGACGCGTCTTGTCCGAGACAACCGCGCCACGGCGCTGCCCGGTCTTGTCGCGAAGCTTCAGCAGCTGCAAGCTTAGCGAGCCCGCAGCGATATCAGGAGCGCCCAGGCCCCCAGTGTCAGCAACTTGGTCGCCAATCTTCGGCGCGTCTGCTACTCGTTGGGGATCTGTGAACAGCCATCGCGCGCAACCTGCCACACCACGCGGAACTTGTGCGAGTACGTCCCTGGCCCCCTCGAGGATCTCTTCCCGAGAACGGTCCGCCGGATGCCCGCCTTGGCAGAATGCTCGCCAGCGGGTTCACCTCTCCGCTGGGTCGGTGGTGTGAGCCCTATGAATCAGCGGGCTGCTGAGTTTCGGTAGAGTGCTCCCGACCCATCGCTGCACCTTTGCGGGCTTGACCTGCGAAAGCGCGACCTCCTCGAGGGCACTTGGGCCCAAGTTCTTGGGGTCGAAGAACATAAAAATCTCACGCCCTTGGACCAGTTGCAGCCCCAGGCCAGCAAACAACTTCACCGCCACGAGCTCTCGCGCAAAAGTTCCAAAGCTTGAGTCCCCCGGCGCAAAGCTCCGACGCCGCGCCACGATCAGCCGCAACGCCCCATGCCGACGATCAGCTTGCGCAATCACGAAACCACGCCCAAAAAGACTAGCACCCAGAGGCACTACTATAGGCCGCCCGCTCGTCTTCAAAAGCTGCTGCTGCGCCGGCTGCAGATCCAACGCCTTAGGCGGAACATCATGACGCAAACTTTTGCGCAGACGATCAAAAGCAGCCAAAGCTTTGGGAAAGCTGTGCAACCCGCGAACGCTGCCCCTCTTGCTGATCCATTTCCGCAGGGGCGCTACTACTTCGCTGAAGTCTGGCATGAACTCACGAGAGAAGTCGGCGAAACCCACCGCTGAAACTAGATCCGCCCGAGAGCGGGGGGCAGACCAATCCCGCAACGCGTCGCGGCGCTTCTTCGTTGGGGTCCTGCCTGCCGCGCTGAACATGTGCCCGAGGATCTCCAACGACTTGCAGCCGAGGCACGACTTCCGTAACGACAGACAGGGGCCCGCCTCTTTGCACGCCCGGAAGAGCGTCAGCGCGCGATCCCTGAGCCCGGCCTAACTAACTGCATCGAGACAGAGGCCATCGGTCTAAACGCTGCAAAATTCGCGAACGCTGGCACCCTTCAACTTTTCGAAGGTTGGCCCTCTCCATGCCTGGGAAACTGCTGGCGCCCAAACAAGCCCGAGCGGCATCCGCGTTTGGGAATATGCTCCGCCCCCGGTCGTCCACGCCAACAACCTCTGCAACACCGGGGGAAGAGAAAGCTGGCCAGAACCAAGAGCAAGGCCCAACGCAGCGAAAAGGCAACCACTCCGCTGGAGTAATTTCGAACAGGTCAAGCCCTGCTGCAGCATCTCAAAGAGCACACTCTGCGCCAAGGTGTTAAACTTGCGAAAGTCAACCACGCTCCGCTTTGTTTCGTGGCCTTTGCACACTGCCAAGAGCGCTAGGCTGAGCATCAAAGGGGAAGCACGCTCCCACGGGTCAAACTTCACGCACTTCCCCTCTGCAAATGCTTCCCGCAAGCTGAATCAATTCCATTCGCAGGCGGTCCAGGCAGCGGCCCGAGATCGTAAGGACGAGGGGAAGACGAGGCAGCAGGCGCGTGGCCCGGCACCAGAATCTTGATCGAAAGAGAATGATACTCACGCCCGGCATCAAACAGCGAGACTGCTTTCGGCGTGGTCACCTCATCGGCCCAAGAAGTCAGCGAATTCTAGACCACTAAGCCCCCCAGCTAGGCGCCCCCTGTCCTCAGCCCAATAGTCACGCACCACTTGCTTCCACTCTGGTGAGCCCTTCGACAGCAGCCCCGCACCTCGCTCAAGCTTTTCTGATTTCTCCGCAATCTCACGAGGAGGCCCTTCTTCCTCAGTCAGCTCACCAGGGCCATCTCCTCACTTCGAAAAATGACCGCGGTCATTTTTGGGGGTTCCGCCTACAGCAGCACCTGTCTCGCCTTTCTCCTCGGGCTCTTTTCAAATCTGCCAAGCGTCGAAGGAACGCCGCCCAAGCTGCTGCAGCTCAGGGTCGTCAGAACGCGAAGAGCGGGGCAAAACCTGCGCCAACTGCGCCGCCACTGGCATATTTTGCACCCGTGTCGCCGCCTCATCATCGAACAGCCCCGCGAGCTTCCAGAAAGGAGTGTCTTCTTCAGCCCAGCGCTGAGTATGTGCGTGCCAACCGCTTGGACCACCAACAGCCTGACTGCACCATCTGCGGCGCTGCGCTGCTTCTGTTGATGTGCTCCCGCGTCCGAACATCCGCTCCCGCGCACGGCGCGCCTGTCGGTTTATCCGCTTCCGCCGCTGCGTCACGTTCTCTTCTCGCCACGTCCGCAGAAACTCCCCCATCTTCGCCAGCTCTCGCTCGTCCGTCCCCCGCAGCGATGCAATGCCTGCAAGTGCAAGACGGCCTTCTCAGCGCCCTGCGCAAGGGTGAAGCCCCTCCACGACTCCGCCGCGCGTCCTGAGTCACGACCAGACGGCCTAGCCCCTGCTGCCTTCGAGCAGGTCACTTCAGCCGGACTATCCTGCCAGGATTCAACTCAGCAGGAGTCCACCTATAACCATGAAGGACACCTGCCCAACAATATCCGCCCGCCGCATCTGCTGCGTCAGGTGAGTCTACAATGGCCCGCGCTGCCCCCACCCGAGCTCGCAGCCCTTCGCCAATAAGTCACAACGCCTCAGCCGGTGACGTGACAGCGGCTCCTCCTCTGGCCAATGGCCGGCAGCGTGTTGATCTATGCTGGTGCTGCCCGGTAGCGCGTCACTTTCAGCTTCCGCGCCTTCGCTTGGTGACGCTCGAAAGCTGCTACCCCCTTGTAGCAGCGCGGTCAAGAAGATAGCGAAAGACGCTACCCCAGCGAACGCTGCCAGGGTGGTTGACAACAGAGGCGCAGCTTGCTGCCCCGCCGCCGCATGTCCATGCCCTGAATACCACTGGCGAATTGGGTGCGCCCTGTCGTCGCGGACCTTCCGCGCCTTCTGCTCCTTGTGCTGCGAAGGCGGAATATCTGCGACAACCCCAAGGGCACCGGCGTCGCCTGCTGCTTCCGCCGTGCTGCATCCTTCAACCGGCGCAGGCGCATGTCTGTCGCTCTCGTCTTCGTTGGAGTTATCAAACCAGTCACGGCCGATCTTGAGCGGTGTCGCGATTCCGTCTCCAGTAGGGGCCAACAGCCCTGGCACACGCTTGAGAGTCCATGCCCAAACGAGCGGACCCGGGCGCTCCGGTTTGTCGCCTGGACTGTCAGCTCCTCACCCGGGTTATAATCCACGGCCGTGAACTGATCCCGGTGCAAGACGATGGGCAAAGCCGTCACCAGTAGGCGACATGTCCACGACATAAGCTGCTGCGCCCCGAATTGTGTCCCACGCAAAATCCGCCACGTCAAGGTCAACCGGGATTGGCTCACCAGGGCCAAGCCCCGCGCTGCACTCTGCCGCAACAAGCTTCAGACGAAACGACTCTGCTGCAGAATGATGAACCAGAGGAACGCAGAACCACTGCGAACCCCGCTGCTGCGCGAAGCCCTCACCGAGCAGCTCCGCTGCGTCATACCGAGACGAATCTGCACCAAGACCTTGCCCCGGATCCGCCAGCAGAGCAAAGTGTCCCAACTGCGCACCCGGGGGCCCTGAAGAATTTCCACCGGAGCACAACCACAGCCCCAAGCTGCGAAGCGTGCGGTGCTGTGGCCCAAGTTAATCCCGTCCGTCAACCCATCCAAAGCTGGGAACTTCTTGGAAATTGGGCCGGAGCGCTGTCCGCGTGTGTCATGTGAGTTCTCCAACTGGGACGCTAGTGACTCGCACCGGCGAGCATGGGTCGCCTCCTTTGCGCCTTCAGTGATGGCGGCCACGCCAGGCCTGTGCACCAGGGGAAGTCGCAGCTGCTGAACCTTATCCATGGACATCGCGCAATTGTCACCAACGGCCTGCCGCGACTTGCGGCCTACCGTGCTGCCAGTGTCTAAATGCGCCGCCGCGCTGTGCTCTGCCCCCTCACCACTAGACATATACAGTCGAACGAAGGCACGCTGGGGAAGTTGCTCCGGCCTGTCCAATGCGATAGACCCGCCCCCCGAGTCGGCAGCACCTGGCTCATCCACTGCACTAGAAGGCTGCGCCACGACATTCGCCGCCACCCAGACGAGGAACCTCTCCGCGTCCAACTCCAATAGCCCAGCAGTCTCCGCACAAAGCTCGCCGAAATTCTCCGCGGTGAACTTGTCACACTTCTCCGGGAGATCCAGCTCTACCAGCCGAGCTGGCTCCTTTTCTTCACCGCTGGCAGCAGCTTGCACCAGCTGCAGAAACTCTGCTGGCCGCTCTGTCAGCCTGAGGCTGACCTTGGCGCCGGTGGCCCCCGTGCAATCTCCACGCAACAGAACAAGAGCGCCACGCATGCCAAGAATTTCCTTGCTCCCGCTAGGTGCAGCACCTGACCGCGCCGCCGTTGTTTGTGGCGCTATGCCCTTGCTGCGCAGCTCTGCCATGCGAGAGAAGCGCCGCCGCCACTCCCTCCGCCCGGCCGAGTCCAGCTTCCTGCGCTCCTCCCTCATCTCTTTGACCCAATCCGGAAGCTTGAGGTGCTCGCTGGCATATCGCTGCTTGCACCAGTAGCCTTGCACAAAGGTCGAAAGCAAAACCCTCGAGGCGACCGCGCTAGTTGCTCTGCCGTCCGCGCTTTGTCACCTTGCTGCGCTCGCTTCGTCAGGCGCAGAGTATTTGCGCCCTGCTTTTCCCACGGTAGACAGACAGCACGCCGCACCTGCTGCCCGTTCAGATCGCTGCACGCTTTGCAGGTCTGACGCCGAAGCTTATATATCCGGATAGACCAGCAAACAGTAAGCCATGTCGCGATCGCAATCACGACGACACGCACCGGGGTGCTCCCCGCCGCACTGGTTAGCAGTAAGAGTCTGCTCCACAACAAGCCCCACAGCTCCGCCCGTGTCTGCTTGTGCTGCCAGGCGATAGCTTCCATGCTCAGCGTCCTGCTCTTGCTCTGCGTCACCATCTTCTTCGTTCAACCGAGTCCGCGCCCTCTGCTCCGTTGTCCACGCTGCGAAGCTCTCCAGTTTGCGCAGCGTAGCGCTTCTCTTCCGCACGAGAAACTTGCTCTTCGGCAGCCACTGCTTCAAAAGCCTGCAAGACATGCGCAGCAGTTCTGCCCACTGTGGCTGCCGAGGAGGATGGGGCCGATTTAGATCCTTGCAGAGCTCCAAGTATACCCTTACCGCTGCGGCCATCTTTGCCGGAACCCGGGCCGAGTACTCGGCCGGGAGGCCAGCGGGCGCAAGGAGACCGACGAGCACGAAAAGAAGTGAGGGACCCCTCTGCTCCAGCTGGGTCGCCAAGTTTAGCAACGCGCCTGCCGGTCTCCGCTCGCCGAGTCGTCAAGACGTCGAACCGCTCCCGCACCTGCGTCGCAGAGTCTGTTGAGCCAGCTCCGCCTCCTCGTTCTGCGTACACCACACGCAGGCGAGCAGCGTCTAGCCCTGACTCCTTCCCCGGAGTCAAGTTCGCCGCTGCTGCTCCACGGTGGCAAATCTCCTCCAGCGCCGCCGCGTGTGCGTCATCCTCTCCTTCGTCGCCTCCTTCTCAGCATTCCGCCAGGATTGCCTTGAGCGTGCGACTTGCTGCTGATTCTGGTTCCAACTGCATGAGAAAATCCTCCCACGCCCGCCCCGGTGCTTTCCCAACCAGTTGCAGCCACCTCTTTGCCGCACGTCGCTCCATGTAAAACCCTTCAGCCGAGCTGAGGCGAAGCGTAACTGGCTTGCTCGCATCGTTCCGGACCTGTGGAAACTCAGCCGCCTTATAACGAGGCGCCGAGTGTGCCTCACCGGAAGACGCTGATACTGCAGGCGCAGAAGTTGGAACCGCAGCGGCGAAACCGATGGAACCCAGAACAAGTTCTAGCAAGATTCCCGACAGAGACCGCGCCACCCCCAAGAAATTGCCTAAGATGTGAGCGCGAGCTTCGCGCGCTGTCTGGAACCGCTTCCACGGCCCGAGGCTCTTGAAGTCAGCCGCAGGACCTTTCACCCGAAACACGGCAAACGACTGCCCGCCCCTGGTTGCTTCGCTGCCTTCCGTTACGCGATAGCATCGCGCATCAACTACTTCTGAACGCCCGACCAAGTGCCTCAGCGCTCTGCTTGCCTTCATAACCGCGAAAGCCTGGCCTTTGATCGTATTCTTAGTAGTTTTCGTAGAAGAAAGAGAAGAGGCCGCAGCTGTCCTGGACGTCGCTACTGCTTGCCAGGCCGGTAGAGTTGCGCCCGAGCTAGTTGACAAACCCGCAGGCACCACAGCCGTGCCGCCACCGCTTGCCTGTTGAGCTCCTCGCAGCAGACTCTTCACCCCTGGCGTCGACCTCCCTCGCAACATGCTCAGCCTTCTGGGCTTGGATCGCGCTCGCAGCCTCAGGGTGACGCCTTTGACTGTCTGCTGGCCTGTTTGGGTCTCCTTGCTGAATCGGAACCGACGCCCCGCCGCTCACTTGTGGTCTGCGACTTCACGCCTTCCACCCCTGTGACGCTGCTGCCGCTATACCTCCGAGGCAACTTGCTGCACATCTTGCCAAAGCATCCCCCACGCTGCTGCGCAACCAATTCCTTCACCTTCATCATGCGACTGCGAGCCCCGTGCGCCGCCGCGCACTGACTCGCGCCGAAGTAGACCACGAGCAGCGCCCTGACCTACGTCATCGCCGTCCGTCGCCATGCTGTAGAAGTCCAGGCGCGAAGCGAATCCTTCCCCGCTTCCTGTGGAACTGGGTCTGCGTGGCGGGTCCTTCGTCGCCTGGTACTGTCCCCACCCCGCTCGACAAACTAGAACGCAGGGCGCCTCCATCCTCATGAGCTTCTTCTCCCGGGACCGTAGTCAAAGACGCACGCTGAGCTTGGCGCAGTGGCCGCCGGCCATGGACATAAAACGGCGGCAGATTCGGGCCGTGCATTATTTTCGGCTGAAATGTGAGGAGTCCCGCTGCCTTACAAATTTCGGGAATCTGTTTCGTGTTAAGAGCGACACGATGTACCCAAGTAAAACTATGCGGGATACGCGAAAGGAGGTGCTATAACTCTGCCTAGGTTATCTACCACGGGAGCGAGTCCACCACTTGCGACGCCTACCGATGTCGTTTGATTAAAGTCTATAATACAGGGAAAACCGGGGAGAGAACAATCAGCGACGCCACTCCGCGCTAGGGGCTTTACTAATCCCCACGCCATTCAAATCCAATAAAATCCTGGCCGAAGTCTTGAGCCAAACGGTAGCCAGACAAAGTAAGAAAGCGCGCAAAGCCAGTGGCCTGCGATGGTCATCATCGAGTCAGCCTTTTTCATACGAGGAGCGCAAGTTTCGAAAACTTGCACTCTCTTGAGGATCTAACAACTTGAACCAGCAGCATAAATCCTAGAAATGACCGCTGCCATTTCTATCCTTGAGCCAAAGTTTCTACCTACTTAGTTACTCACGCGAAGAACCTAGAGCGGAACAGCAGAAGATCGCTCACCTGTGGCGATCTATGGAGCTCCGCCCTGATGGCCATTAAGCTCCGGGTCTTTTCATTGGCACGCTGAACATTTCTAAGGACCTTGCGCGGCCTCCTGCTGAGGCGTTGAAGGTTTCAAGATCTTACTTACTTAGGATCTTAGTGTTGAAAATTTACCCACGACGCCCCTGCATAGTCTTCCACAAATTGGTGCACGACGATCTCCTTCACACCCTCATGGCTGCCACCGCTTCCGCCTCCCGCGATAGGAATGGCTTTCGAATATTTACGAAATTTTTTTCTTTCGACATCACCAGCTTGGTTTTTGCAAGTCGCAACGCCTCCCTCACCCCGCCCGGGCGTGCAGTCAAAAAATTCGCGATATTTCCACTCACCATGCGTTAACGTCCCGCAAGCTGAGCGAAAGGAAGGCGAAATAGTATTGACCTAATTCTCACAAAGGTACGGTCTGGATCTGAAAAGCCGAACCAATGAAAGGGTCCGGAGGTAGACAGATTGACGGTAGCGGTAAGAAAGCAACCACATCAGACAGGGAAGATAAATCTTTGCCATGTGCCCGACGTCACAACATTTATTATGGTGTCCAAATACATCTACATCACTTCAGAAGCACTTACACGAGTAAGCGTTTTTACCATTGCCACGCCGTCTGTGGCAATCGAAGACGTCATCCAAAACGTGACTCACTACAGCTTGCGCCTCGATGTCGTTTTCGGTTGGCTGCGGCGGCGCAATCAACTTTCCTGGGAATTTCCCCGCGCTTATACAGTTAGGAGCTTTAATATGAGTGGGTCCACTTTTTGAGAATGGCGATGGGAGAAGGTCGTTCCTGTGATTCGTGCACCAAAATACTCAGACACTGTCCTCGAGACGCGAGAGTCTCAATCTCTTTTCGGTATGATGAGTCCAATTTCTTTAGACAAGAACTTGAGTAACTCAACCTCTATCAACAAAATGATCACGAAACCCAAACTCACGCTGCCAGCGCGAAGATATCCCTTCACGAAGGGAGCACGTTAGTCAGACAAGTGGAACGACCTTCCCCGAGCATCGTCCCCAAAGCGTGGAACCATACGGCCGGTCGCCGACACGCGGAAAAGCTCTCTCTACAGATTGTCTAAACTCCGCGAAAGATGACAGTGAGACTGCGCGCGCAACTCTGTTGCCCATCGTGTTTCGTCCCTAACATTTATCTAACTAATAGTCAACTTCTCTATTTTTCGCCGTAGCTATTGCTAAAAGCGAATACATTCTAATTTAGACCACGTTTGCGCCTGGCTTTAGATTCTTTGCACAGCTCTCGCATTCATTCATTCTCGCCCACACACCACGACTTTTTTTTTTTGGTGCCTGGGTCTACAATTTCCCGCTATAGTTCCACTCAATTACCCCGCGGGAAGCCTGAACTTGTGCGAGGGAGGATCTTCCTATACGACGGGTTTTTAACGTTCGAAGGCCATGGGACAAGATAACCCAAAATCTCGGCAGCTTCAAAATATAGTTCTCGTAGCTATACTTTCACGTGATGTAGCATTCACTCTTGTAACTCTTGGTCTTGTTCTATTCCGATCTATTATGTAATCCCGACAAGTATTTGAGTTATTATCTTCGGCGATTAACACTGTTTTTCGCGGCTGCGATTCTAAATCGCCAGCACATTTGCAAGCCAGGTGATCAATGGTCATGATCATCACGTGCCTAGCGCGAGGTATTGAGATTTGCTTGCGCAACGTGCACTACTCATACTGACTCGCCCAAAATGCGCAGCAATTAGTGTTCGCTGGTATTTCTTGAAGATGCACGTAATCAGTGCTAGCGGCATGTGGTCAACAATGCTGATTTCTTTGGCAAGCAGAATCCCCCAGATTCACAATCTTTTCAACCTCCTCCGTCTTCATCAATAATTGTAGTTCCAGTCTTATTTTCGCTCCCGGTCTCGCTCTCTTGAAGAAGTGCGCGCCGTTGTTTTGTATTTTCCATGCTCTGCGCCTGCCGAAGACGCTGCTTCGTCCTCCCTCATCCTCCGGGGCGCTGTTCGTCAACACTCTCGGCATCTGATTCGACGATGGTGGAGCGGTTGATGACCGCAGCGACTCTGTTACTGCCGCAGTCATCTACAACTACACCTTCTTCGACGCCTCACAACCGACGCTGGATCATTGCCTGAAGTCTCGTTCATGTATTACACGAGTTCCTGTTATCCTCACGATCACAATCGGCACCCGATCCTCTGGAATTGAACAGCAACAGAAGAGGACTAGCGGCTAAGCTTTCTCTCTACGCGCTTCTCCAGAAAGGTACGGACCGCCTCGAGCCGTAGTCCTTGTCTATCAGGTCGCTGCAGCTGATGAGCCCCTGCGTCACTGCTTTCGAGAGAACAGCGCGCAGTGGCGCTACGGACACGAGAGGAACAGGAGCCTTCTGAGCTTTCATCTCACTCGTACATCGGATGAGCAACATGCGCTTGCACACAGAGACATACTTATGCTAGCTGGCCCCAGAAAGATTGAAGAGGTCGCCACATCTTTGGTGGAGACATTGATGCTGCAGCTACTCCTGCTTCTAGCACCAGTTGCAGTACGATTTAATTGGCAAAAATCATTCGCGTACAAATACCGAAGCGGAGGTCTCCGGCTTTTTCTAAACTTGTAGTGTAATTGCCAGCAGGAGTCCCCTATTCCTCTGAGGATATGTGATGTTCTAATAATCGGATTTTGATTTAGGGCGCATACCTAGTAGTGTTTAGGGTGGAGTGGGCGTGGGTTGGTGGAATGGAGTACTTAATGTGATATGATGTGGCGAACACCATTTGAATTCTTTTTTCATCTAATAATTGATTTTTGACATGTTTTACAGTACTTTTTGTTCCATCAGCCAGCAAGTCCGAATCCAAGGTAAAATGATCGAAGATAAAACAGAAACCGTTCGCAAGGCCTGCAGTGATGATCTCCAATTCTACATCAAACACAAGAAGCAACACGTTGATCATTCTTGTATACTCGATGGTTGTAAAAAGTACCCGCTGATGTCCTGATGGCAGCGACCGTAGCTGCGACCACCTAGAATGAGGCAAGTCATCTGCTGTTCGGTGAGACCAGCTCGATCTAAGAAAACCCGACGCATTTGATCCGCAACGGCCTTCACCTCAGGTTCCTCGTCAGTACCTGGAGCGGGCGGACGGTGATCATGAGCCAATCGGTGTATCGGTAGGCCGTCGGGGACTGCTGAGTGACGGACCAGGTGCTCTTCATGTAGACCTCGTTCAAGAATGCAACGCCGTACACCAGCAATGCTGCGACGCACACGCTGCGCTTCCACTCATTTCATTTCAGTGGCCGACTTCGGCTGCGCTCGTCTAGGCTCTCGCGTTTTTCCATATCGGCCTTGTCACGGCAGTCGTGCGTACTCTGTTTTTTGTTGTATTCAAGAATAAGAATTTGAATCGAACAATAAGATTTCTTGTCATGGGAGGAATTTGAGTCACATTCTGAATGGACAAACAAAGATTTCCTGTTCTTAAAAGAATTGCCGTGCTTCTAACAGTTCATCAGACCCATCTACTAGTGGAGGATACGCTTTGGGACTTCGTTCATCTCGATGAGGAAGAAGACGGTGAAGGCAAGCATCGCGTTGCACGCAATCCAGAAGGTCGCTCCGACCACATCGTGGGATCCAAGAGCCCCGTTATCGGCAAGAGCCTGGACGATGGATGGAAATGAAAAATTTCTTCACGAAGAGAGAAAATCTAAAAAAATGTAGGCTATCTGCGGATACTGTAGATCATATCAAAATGAACATCTTTCCATTTTTAGGAAAGACCTAAATGAGCATACTATGTCGCACAGAAGGCAACACTTGCCTCAGCACTTGCCCAGCACTGCCACCACTTGCCTCGGCGGACTGGGCACGACCATTTGTCTGAGAAAAATCGAATGCCACTTCCTCACGACCATTTGTCTGAGAAAAATCGAATGCCACTTCATCGCCAGGAGCCAGGAAGATTCTGAATTCGTCCTTATCCGCACCGCGTGACAGATCACTCAACTTCTCTGGCGAGAGTTGAAACGGGGACCAGGCGGAAGAGTTGAAACGGGGAACAACGCAGACCCCTTCTCCAGTAGAAGAACCGACTATGCCACGAAGCTCGCTCATCGTTGTCTCCCCTTAGGTACGACTCGGCACGATGCGTTTCGCTCACACATGCAAAGGATTCCTATGCAATGCATTCCTTTTCAACTTTCATTGGTCACTCTTTTCTGTGTCATTCTTCCACAATTAGACTGATCTCTATTTTGGATCCTGTTGTAACGCACGTAGTAAGAGCCTGTAAGCCAAAGCGCCTCATCAAACGCTATGAAAAGAGAATGAAATTCCCCTCAAAAAGATTGATTTGAAAAGCGCAAAGCCTCTGAGGGATTTCCGGCAGTCTTTGGCAGTCGCAACTACAGTTTCCTTTGAGCACAGACTGTTTCTTACGCATAGCACAAGACTCAGGCTGTTTCTTATGCATAGCACAGACCGTTTCTTACAGTACCACTCGCAAGCTCTTCCCACAGCCTTTTGCACCATAAGGCACCATCAGAGTATTCTTTCAGAAACACCTCGCACCCTTCTGCGGAAGCTTTTCTACACAAGAAAGAGCGACGTCTTGTGTAAAAACAGAAAACTACGATCTTCAAAGTATGGAGTAGAAAAGTTTCACTATCATCCTCACGACTTCGCTGTCTCTGTCCAAGTCTCCAGTCACACGAACAAGACTGGTTGTAATTCTGCAGGACACACTAGAGCAGTGTAAGAGATACCAGATTACAAGTCAACATTAAATCAAAGTAGAGGTACGTGACAACGGAGTTCTCTATCTGAAAAATCTATACACGACAAGCTTCTATTCAGGTGAACAGGTCGACGTCGAATTCATTATATTTTTATATATACCAATCGTACGACGTTTACGTTAGATGGAATCATTAGATATCGATGATGTTAAGAAAAAATTTATGAACATTTCAGAGACTAAACAAGTAGTCAGATTTACTACCGGAACCAAGGTGGCTGAGTAAAAAAACATAACTCGTATACAGAAGACTACTTGGTGATACAATCACTCACATGAGTGTTTACAGCACTAGGAGGTTATGAAACAAGAACAGGCGCAACTATCAGCATTGAAATCCTATCAACATGGGGTGAACCTAACAAATTCTTCTCTACTACAATCTATAGACATTTTGTGGGGATATCAATCAACACAGAAAGATGTCTCTTCTCTTGCAAGAGAAAATTAAGACCAAGAGTGAAGAGCGCCACCTTTTCCTGCTTTATCTCTGCCGACGTAGAAGAGGTTGCCACCAGAATGTGAAAGCCATGAAGATCTTGACCATGATGATGTTGACAATGATGACGCCATGCTTCCTGTGTCGTCCTTCTCATGTGATGCGTCGTCCTTCTCATGTGGTGTGGATGTGCATCTTTCTTTCCATCATGCATGCCCCCTGTGTCTTCTTCCATGGATGTGTGTCCCCTCTTTCATGTGTGGCTATGTATCGTGTTGTACCTCCACGCAACATCGTCCTCTCCTACTCCTGAATTCCTGTCCTATAACTTCCTCTTCTTCATGTTGTATGATACGCCGTGTGACGTCGACTAGACCACACGTATGATAGTACGCCGTTTATGCTAACGGAACGATGTACGCATCGTTCCGGATTTTAGCATCAGACGTCTTCACCCGGAAAGATGCGATCGTAGTAGGCCGCGAGGTCGTTATCAGCGTCCCACTCGCTGTCGGAAGAACCAACATCACCGGCCACTGCGTCTTCTAGAGCAGCGTCCTCAACTCCAATTCCTGCGTCTTCTACAGCGTCACCTGTTTCCAAGTCCGCGTCTACGAATGAGTTTCGCGGAGTAAAGACCTTCACTTGATGCTGCGCCGTGCGTTTTTGCCAGATGTAGTAGCCAGCATACGCCAGGAGCAAAATGCACACGACCGACAAACTTACGATCAACACGATCCAGATCGGACTTAGTCCACGTCTAGGAGAGGGAGGAGGAGGCACGCCGCTGCCTCCGTGGCCGTTTCCTGCACCTCCGCTTCCTGCGCCTCCTGTTCCTTCAGCGGCGGCTTTTGGTGCAGCTTCTTTTGGAGCTGCCTTTTCTCCGCGTCCTTTGGCGCTACGCCTGCGACGTGGCTTACCTCTTCCCCTTACCCTGTGTTCATCTTCACGACCATCCTCAGACTCTGCGGCTTCTGAACGCTCGACGCTTTCGTCACTGATATCGCCGTTGCTAGCATTACTATCGCTGTCGCCACTATCGTCATCCCCATTTCCTCCTGAGCCGCCATCGCGTCCACCATCATCGCGTCCACCATCATCGCGTCCACCATCATCGCGTCCACCATCATCGCGTCCACCATCATCGCGTCCACCATCATCGCGTCCACCACCATCGCGTCTACCATCCTGGCCCTCTCCATCAGTCTCCTCATCATCATTGTCGCTTCGAGGGCTATTCGGACGGTCGTGTCCATCACCACCGCGCGCACCACCATCACTGCCTCCACGTCGACGGCCACCCTCATCTTCGCTTGAAGCGCCGTTGCTCTCACCACCACCACTTGAGGGGCCAGCACCCGCACCGCCCCTAGTGCCGGCTCCTGGTGCACTAGCTCCACGTCCAGTTGGCGCCGGGCCGCCTCCTGTGGAGTTGCCCGACGCACCAGCTCCAGGCGCAGAAGGTGTACCATTCGTTGATCCACTACTATTTCCATGAGATGGTGGTGTAGTGCGACCCGGAGCGGAACTGCTGGCGCGAGCATCGTGATGCGGTCTACTGTTCGGAGCAGTCTCGGGTGGCGGACTAGCTTTGTGCTGAGCAGATGCAGTTCCACCACTAGAAGCTCCCGTCGCTGGTCCGCCAGCTTTGGGGGCGCGAGGTGCAGTTCCACCACTAGAAGCTCCCGTCGCTGGTCCGCNAGACGTCGGCGTCGGAGCCTTGTCAGCTGCTTCTGCACCAGGCGTCACTGACGGAGTCTTGTCAGCCGCATCAGCGCTAGATGCTGCTGCTGGAGGCTTGTTGGCGGCACCAGACGTCGGTGTCGGAGCCTTGTCAGCCGCATCAGCACCAGGCGTCACTGTCGGAGTCTTGTTGGCCGCATCAGCGCTAGATGCTGCTGCCGAAGTCTTGTCAGCGGCACCAGACGTCGGCGTCGGAGCGTTGTCAGCCGCATCAGCACCAGACGTCGGCGTCGGAGCCTTGTCAGCTGCTTCTGCACCAGGCGTCACTGACGGAGTCTTGTCAGCCGCATCAGCGCTAGATGCTGCTGCTGGAGGCTTGTTGGCGGCACCAGACGTCGGTGTCGGAGCCTTGTCAGCCGCATCAGCACCAGGCGTCACTGTCGGAGTCTTGTTGGCCGCATCAGCGCTAGATGCTGCTGCCGAAGTCTTGTCAGCGGCACCAGACGTCGGCGTCGGAGCGTTGTCAGCCGCATCAGCACCAGACGTCGGCGTCGGAGCCTTGTCAGCTGCTTCTGCACCAGGCGTCACTGACGGAGTCTTGTCAGCCGCATCAGCGCTAGATGCTGCTGCTGGAGGCTTGTTGGCGGCACCAGACGTCGGTGTCGGAGCCTTGTCAGCCGCATCAGCACCAGGCGTCACTGTCGGAGTCTTGTTGGCCGCATCAGCGCTAGATGCTGCTGCCGAAGTCTTGTCAGCGGCACCAGACGTCGGCGTCGGAGCGTTGTCAGCCGCATCAGCACCAGACGTCGGCGTCGGAGCCTTGTCAGCTGCTTCTGCACCAGGCGTCACTGACGGAGTCTTGTCAGCCGCATCAGCGCTAGATGCTGCTGCTGGAGGCTTGTTGGCGGCACCAGACGTCGGTGTCGGAGCCTTGTCAGCCGCATCAGCACCAGGCGTCACTGTCGGAGTCTTGTTGGCCGCATCAGCGCTAGATGCTGCTGCCGAAGTCTTGTCAGCGGCACCAGACGTCGGCGTCGGAGCGTTGTCAGCCGCATCAGCACCAGACGTCGGCGTCGGAGCCTTGTCAGCTGCTTCTGCACCAGGCGTCACTGACGGAGTCTTGTCAGCCGCATCAGCGCTAGATGCTGCTGCTGGAGGCTTGTTGGCGGCACCAGACGTCGGTGTCGGAGCCTTGTCAGCCGCATCAGCACCAGGCGTCACTGTCGGAGTCTTGTTGGCCGCATCAGCGCTAGATGCTGCTGCCGAAGTCTTGTCAGCGGCACCAGACGTCGGCGTCGGAGCGTTGTCAGCCGCATCAGCACCAGACGTCGGCGTCGGAGCCTTGTCAGCTGCTTCTGCACCAGGCGTCACTGACGGAGTCTTGTCAGCCGCATCAGCGCTAGATGCTGCTGCTGGAGGCTTGTTGGCGGCACCAGACGTCGGTGTCGGAGCCTTGTCAGCCGCATCAGCACCAGGCGTCACTGTCGGAGTCTTGTTGGCCGCATCAGCGCTAGATGCTGCTGCCGAAGTCTTGTCAGCGGCACCAGACGTCGGCGTCGGAGCGTTGTCAGCCGCATCAGCACCAGACGTCGGCGTCGGAGCCTTGTCAGCTGCTTCTGCACCAGGCGTCACTGACGGAGTCTTGTCAGCCGCATCAGCGCTAGATGCTGCTGCTGGAGGCTTGTTGGCGGCACCAGACGTCGGTGTCGGAGCCTTGTCAGCCGCATCAGCACCAGGCGTCACTGTCGGAGTCTTGTTGGCCGCATCAGCGCTAGATGCTGCTGCCGAAGTCTTGTCAGCGGCACCAGACGTCGGCGTCGGAGCGTTGTCAGCCGCATCAGCACCAGACGTCGGCGTCGGAGCCTTGTCAGCTGCTTCTGCACCAGGCGTCACTGACGGAGTCTTGTCAGCCGCATCAGCGCTAGATGCTGCTGCTGGAGGCTTGTTGGCGGCACCAGACGTCGGTGTCGGAGCCTTGTCAGCCGCATCAGCACCAGGCGTCACTGTCGGAGTCTTGTTGGCCGCATCAGCGCTAGATGCTGCTGCCGAAGTCTTGTCAGCGGCACCAGACGTCGGCGTCGGAGCGTTGTCAGCCGCATCAGCACCAGACGTCGGCGTCGGAGCCTTGTCAGCTGCTTCTGCACCAGGCGTCACTGACGGAGTCTTGTCAGCCGCATCAGCGCTAGATGCTGCTGCTGGAGGCTTGTTGGCGGCACCAGACGTCGGTGTCGGAGCCTTGTCAGCCGCATCAGCACCAGGCGTCACTGTCGGAGTCTTGTTGGCCGCATCAGCGCTAGATGCTGCTGCCGAAGTCTTGTCAGCGGCACCAGACGTCGGCGTCGGAGCGTTGTCAGCCGCATCAGCACCAGACGTCGGCGTCGGAGCCTTGTCAGCTGCTTCTGCACCAGGCGTCACTGACGGAGTCTTGTCAGCCGCATCAGCGCTAGATGCTGCTGCTGGAGGCTTGTTGGCGGCACCAGACGTCGGTGTCGGAGCCTTGTCAGCCGCATCAGCACCAGGCGTCACTGTCGGAGTCTTGTTGGCCGCATCAGCGCTAGATGCTGCTGCCGAAGTCTTGTCAGCGGCACCAGACGTCGGCGTCGGAGCGTTGTCAGCCGCATCAGCGCCAGACGTCGGCGTCGGAGCCTTGTCAGCTGCTTCTGCACCAGGCGTCACTGACGGAGTCTTGTCAGCGGCATCAGCGCTAGATGCTGCTGCTGGAGGCTGGTTTGACGAGCTAGCAGATCCTCCCTTCAGGGACCGGCCAGAGGAACCACCAGAAGATCCTGCCGCCTTCGGAGATCCCTTGTCGGAATCCCGCTTGTCGGCATCAACGCGACTCACAGCATCTTTATTGGAGGGCGTTTCCTCTCCTTCCCCTGCGGGAGACGTAGGACTAGAAACACCCAAAAACTGTCCAGTATTTGACGTTGGCGCAGCTTCTTTTCCTGAGTCTTCTTCAGTACTCTCCTCTATATTCGCAGGCGAATCCTGAGAACCCGTTTTTTCAAGCGCAGAGGAATCCTGAGAGCCTCCTGAACTTCCCCTGACCGGAGTCGGAGATCTGCGGAGTGACGGCATTGCATTCCAAACTGTGCTCGCCACTCTTCTAGGCCACGAAGGAGTGGGCGCTGCATCCGAGTTCGAACCTTCAGGTGCTCCATCAGTAGTTAGTTCGACAGCATCCGAGTTCGAACGCGGTGACGCTGGAGGCTTGCGAAGGCACTCGAAAGCCTCGTCGCCGCTTGAGAGAACATCTACCACTCCATCCTCAACACCTACTGATCGAGCATCCTCGGGAGTGGCTGCCTCTTCAGTCAATTCATCCCCATCACGGCGTTCACCAACGCTTCCTACCTCAGAGTCACACTCACCGGGAATAGCCGCAGCGGAGGCAGCACTGGTCGGCGCGACGTCGCTCCTAGAGGCTCTTTTCGCGTTCGCATCAATCCGAGGAAAGCCAGTCGTGGAGGAAAGCGCGACATCCTCCGAGACGCGGATAGGCACTTCCTGAACGCCAGCAGAGGAAGAGGAAGGTACGCCATCTTTCTTACCAGCAGCGGACGCAACATCAGCTGCTTTGTCGTCTTCTTTCCCCCCATGGGAAGAAGGTTTTGCGTCGATGACTGGCGTACTTACTACCGCGGATATTTCATCTTTTTCGCCGTTTTCTTCTGCTCTCGTCTTGTCACCAGTAGTAGCCTTTCCAGTAGATGACGACGAGGCACCATTATTTATAACTTGCTTGTCGTCGCGGTGACCCTCACCAGAAAATCCGACAAAGAGGACATTATCCTCTCTGTCTTCGACCTTCTCTTTTGCGGCCTCGACATTCGCTTCTTTGTCCTGAACAACATTTGCTTGCTTCTCCCTGACAGGACCAGAAAACGCACGCGAGGTTGCATTTTCGGTGGGCGGAGGATTTCCTGAACTCGCGGAGGCTGAAGCTGAAGCGCCCGTTGTAGGCAACATCGGAACGCGAAACTTTAGGTCATCTGCTCGCGGAGGAAGCTTTGGGACATCTGAAGATTCCGGGTTGTGCACCATGTAAGGGTCTTCAACTGCGGTCGCGTTTTTTCTACCGCTTCCAACAGAGGACGCCGACTTCACGTTTTCAACAGGTACGGCTCTATGTTCGAGAGTCTTACCACCATCCTTAGGAGTAGTTTCCTCAGAAGGGGCTCCACCTTGGACAACTTTCACACTCAAAACTGGCAGTACACAAGCGGCGGTGAATCCGACGGCCGCAGCGCGACGCACAAAACGGCCCATGATCTTCGTTCGTTTTTAGAAGGCTAACTAGCAAGAAAAATATGTAGCTAGTCAGGCTGACCACTAGAAAGGAGAAGTAAACAACAGACAAGTGAAGACTAACAATCAATGTGAATGTTCCTTACAAGAAGCTCTCAGATGATGAAGAGGAGGAGAACAATGAATAAGTAAAACGTTGACAAAGACAAACGAATCAGTTCAAATTCTGCAGCTCACTCAGCCGTACTAGACGAAATAAAGCAAGAGACGGATATCTCTTTTATCATGCCCTGAATTTTTTGAATAGTCGAGATATGAAGGAAGATTTTTACTGGTGCGGTCGCAGGAGTGTCGCGGGAGTTACTCCTACTTATATATACTACAGTATACTTTCCAGAACGACTGTCGTAACTCTCCTTGCAGGTGTATGATTTTGATTCGTGTGAATCTGTAACATTGCCAAACTACAGATTTCATTCGCACATGCGACATTCAATTCCCCTCCTACTAGTAGATCCTTGACCTTCACATTCAGAAGCGTGACTGGAACAGTAGGAGTTTTGAAGATGTCCTTCAGACTGTAGTAGACATTGATCCATCGTGATACCAATATCAATCCACCTTTTCTCTGTCATCTTTGGCATGACAGAAACTCTTTCGGAAAATCGACAAAGATGATCGTCAGCCTACCACTTAATCCAGACGCTAAAACTACTGCCATTATTCGCTCGATGACATAACGCTGGACGCCAACGAGGTTCAGAAGCCTCGCATCCACTTCAGCCTCGTATCCAGAACGCCGGATGAGTCCCATCCTGAAGATCTCTCATGCTCCCGACGACTCAACGAATTTTGAATTCAAATTGGGAAGCACCTCAGTTACTGGCTAATCATGTGATGTTCATGAAACTGCGGTATGAACCAGGAAGCACCTCAGTTTCTGGATAATCATGTGTCGCAAGTCCGACCGTATGACTATGTATGACCATATGTTGATCGTGCGGGGCTAGAAGTTTTTTCGTCCTCTCCAGATACAGCACGTGCAGTAATGGTTTCGAGTCTAAGTTCGAGTCTCATTGCAAGGACATGTGAAAGTCCGGTCCCCGTGTCGTGTCCTCAAGGAAAGAAAAGTCTATGATATTCCTCGAACCTGAGCGTGGTTGGCGCGAGGATATCCGCACTATCAGATGGAAATCGTAAGAAAACAGGTCAAAAACATTCCTCTACTCCTTGGCTAGATGAAAATGAATCACAGTCTAGTGACTGTAATCTTTTAGGTTCCAGCTTTCTATGCATCCCAGTCAAACAGTCTTATTCAAGTACTCAGGACCGTGCGCCGTAGGTGAGATTAAGTGCTAAACGTATTATACTTATAGATATAATTTCTAGAGGGTCAAAGATCTAGGAGAAAAGAGGACAACTATGATTGATCAATTTAGCTACACCTTATCTTCTACACCTGTACATTCTTATGAAGTTTTTCGTATTACGTGGAAATCTATTGTGAGTTTGTCTTCTACTACGTAGTGGGAAATATAAAGACAATTGCCGCAGACGCAGCCACTACTAGTGGGAAATGAAAATGAAATGCTAGTAACCCTTCAAGAACAATATGTGGACCTCATGTTCAGCGGTAGTGGACCTCACTTCTTTACGTGCTAGGAACCATGTGGACATTGTGGATTCCTCATGCTGACACACCACTCAAAAACCATATGTACAACAAGGGATGACGAAGACCATTTTCATGTTTGTGAGCCTCCATCGAGACAAGGATAGTCTATGAAGTCGTTGGATAGACTAGGAGTAGCATGACAGGACACTCGTTTACAACATTTCAAGATGAATCAACTTCCGTCGACGAGCAGCCTTCAAGGTCCATCAAACAACCAACTACATCTTCATGTAGAGGCAAGTTGTATTCGTCAAACTTCCGACATGACTGAGCTCGCAGCGCTATCTGAATAGCGTCTCGATGCCCTCACCGCTGCTTCCTGACTCTTGCGTCGTTCCAGTTCAGCTTTCTTGCTTTTCGATCGTTTCTTGCGCTTGCTTTTTGATCCTCGTCTGGAGGCTGAGCGCTTAGACCGCGTGCTGGCACGTATCAATGGTACCTCTTCACTAGATGTGGTCGTGGTACTACTGCTGTCAGCATGCTTGGTGCCAGATTGCTCTTCCGCAACATGATCCGACGAGGACCCGCCCATCGAACCCGCGTGAGGAGCTGTGGCAGAATACACGACGGTCGGCCCACGAATCCCGTCCGCCGACGTCTCCCACGGAGACGACTTGCTCGGTCCGCCACAAGGACGGAGCCACCAAATTAGCAATCCAGTGAGCGCAACAGCCCCTGCAGTGCCGAACACCAACAGGTAAAAAGCCCAATCCGGCATCCACTTGCTTTCTTCAGCACTAGAAGTGGGCCACTGCGGTGCCTGACCAGAGCCAGCTCCTCCTCCATCGACATCGAGTACTAGTACGTGGGTCGGAGATCCAGGATCTTGTAAAGCTTCAGCTTTCGACGGAGGTAGCGGAGGGCCTCCGGAAATAATAACAGCAAATCCGGAATTTGTTCCCACGTCAACATCCGTTCCACTCCCAGACGTATTTTTCCTGCCCATAGAATTCGCAGTACCTGAACTAAGACCAGCAGAAGGTCCACAAACATGTTCCTGAGAGTGTTCTAGTGAGTCTCTTCGAGGATGTCGCGAATCAGTTGTAGACCCATGTTCCTGAGTGTCCCGCTCAACGGAGTCCACGACAACGGCATGGCCAACACGAGTGTCATCCCCATCCCTACCTCCAGAGCCAAGTCCACTTCCACCGCCACCTCCATCTGCATCGCCTGTCGTACCGTTGCCACCAGCAGATTTACCTGCTGCTGTCGTAGAAGGAGCTCCTACATCCAAGGGTGGTGCATCGTCCCGTTGGTTCTCGCCGCCGGCAGAGCAAGTGTCCTCGCCACCACTGTTGATGTGGCCTTCTCCACGAACGTCCATGGTGCTGGCCCCTTCATCCATCTTCTTCTTCGAATTTTTCTTATCATCCTTTGTTGCGTCATCACAGCTGTGCCCATCGCCGTCACCTGCAGGATTGCGTGCTCCTCCGGCATCAATGCCCGCATTGGCAGCAGCTTCAGCACCAGCATCAACCTGACCACGACCCGGACTCTGCGTTGCACCTTGCACACCAGTCACCTGCTCACCTTCCGGTCCTGAGCCGCCGTTGTCATCTTTTTGTACACCACCACTATCTTCATTGTTTTCGAGAGCCGCACTTGGGGTCCCAGTCTGCTGCGCCAGTGCTGGAGTGCCTCCATTAGCAACATCAGTATTACCGTCTGTGGTTGCATCAGGGGCTGCCGGAAGCTTCGATCCACCATCGCCTCCAACACCATCGCCTCCTGCTGCACCTCCTCTCTGATCGCCTTGAGAACTGTTCGCTTGACCAGAAGCGTCCGCATCCGCACCTCCACGAGCAGCAGAAGACTCGGGTGCTCCCGCGTTCTTCGAATTCGTGTCTCCACCCTCTTGAGAACCTGCACCACCCTCCTGAGAGCCTACTCCACCCTCTTGAGAACCCTCTGGAGCACCACCACCATCTGGAGCACCGCCACCATCTCGAGCACCTGCTCCGCCATCTGCAGCACCACCCCCTTCTGGAGCACCACCCCCTTCTTGAGCACCACCCCCTTCTACAGCACCACCACCATCTTGAGCACCACCCCCTTCTACAGCACCACCACCATCTTGAGCACCACCACCATCTTGAGCACCACCACCATCTTGAGCACCACCACCATCTGGAGCACCACCCCCTTCTACAGCACCACCACCATCTGGAGCACCTGCTCCGCCATCTGGAGTAGCACCACCCTCTTCTACAGCACCACCACCATCTGGAGCACCTGCTCCGCCATCTGGAGCACCTGCTCTGCCATCTGGCGTACCTGCACCACTTTGCGACGCTCCAGCACCAATTGGAGCATCTCCAGCATCTCCATTTCCCGCACCTTCGACTAGACGGTCTGGATCTGCAACTGATGGCTTTGGAGTCGCGTTAGACGCAGCGTTCGCACTCGGGTCTGCAACTGATGGCTTGGGAGTCGGGTTAGACGCAGCGTTCGCACTCGGGTCTGCAACTGATGGCTTTGGAGTCGCGTTAGACGCAGCGTTCGCACTCGGGTCTGCAACTGATGGCTTGGGAGTCGGGTTAGACGCAGCGTTCGCACTCGGGTCTGCAACTGATGGCTTTGGAGTCGCGTTAGACGCAGCGTTCGCACTCGGGTCTGCAACTGATGGCTTGGGAGTCGGGTTAGACGCGGCGTTCGCACTCGGGTCTGCACCAGATGAAACCGGACCACCTTCTGCGGTCGCAGTGGCAGTACCAGCAGCGCCAGTAGCAGTGGACGGCGTAGCTGGATTTCCAACAGGAGCTTCGGCGGCACCATCATTCTCGTCATGTGCTGCAGCCTGCACGGGGCCAGCATCTGCAGAAGCCGCAGTGGTACCTCGACCCCGGATTCTGTTCATGAGAAAACCAAGTATCTGACCCGCCGCATCCACCTCAGTTGAGAGAAGAACGCCAGTAACGACGCACGCTACAGCCGTGGAGCGGAGTCGCGGCATCTTCGCACCTCGAAAACGACGTGGCCGCATCTGGATTGTTGATGCTTGTTGCTGGTGGTCTGCTCACACAATTTATTACTCTTAGACTGCTTGTTGTTAAGGTACTGCTACTTCTTTTTTCACTTCTCTGTTCTTTCGAGCGAGAACGTCTTAGTCAAAAATGAAACACTCAAAATGTTGAACGAACGATCAGTTCGCTGTCTCTGTGAGAGCGACAAGCTTGTCTTCGTATATACATGTTTTTCGTGTCGCCCGTTGGTTGTTTCATAGAAGAAAGTGGAGAGGGAAATGAAGACTTTACCAAATGATCGGCTGAAGTAAGTAGCATAATGAACTTCCGAAGAAGAATGTTCTCTCGCAAGAACATGATAGTTCTCTCACGCTGCGCTGTCACTCTGTAATCTCGCACCATCGACGTCCCCCGCACAATCTATCCGCTCTTTTGACCGATATTGCTGCCTACCTGAACCTGATCATAATTTTACCAATTCATAGCATATACCAGCTTTGATCCTGAAAACAACCTCCCGGATCTTGAATTCATGCGACGTCCAAGGATCTCGATTTCCTTCAAAGAGACGTCATCCAGTACCACAATCTGCAGAAGCCATCGTACAACACCATTTCTATTCCACATGGCGTTCGTCGAGCCACTTTCTTAGGCTCAACCTACTACTTATCAAATTTGAAGCACGATCGGTCTGTACTGAGAAATTTCTGTGCATTTACTGTGAGACGTGGCGCTATTCCAATTCCTTGTCCTAGTATTGATCATTCTGTTCATTTTGTTCTCACGACTTTTACGATGAAGAAATATCACCGTGCACAGCAGTTGTCTAAGTCTTTCTTAATATACGATCATCATGCTTGTTTTCCTAGAATTAGATTCTGTGCCAATACCTGTACAACCCTCTCTATCTTTCATTCCCCTATAATAGTGAATCTTCGTAATCCCTATACCTGTTCTTGCTAGATAATAAGATCTTCAGATACTTGCGATAGATACATAATATTTCATTTTTTCTGCTCAGCTGTCATAGTTCAAATATTCAAATTCATTCTTAGCTTATTGTTCTTATCATGAAATTGCTATTCTATAAAATTGAGGTGAGTAAATAAGATGTGGTAAACTTGTATTTAGCGCGTCCGTAATCGTGGTAAGAGATGATTTTTACATTCAAAATCGATCGTTTTAGTGTCAGCTTTTCTTGAAGATCTACTCATGCTCAGAAGTCTATGAGATCATACAATACAATTCTATCAGCTAGCTGTCGTCTATTTTTGTCGGAAGTAGCAGTAGGTACCTGGTGTCGTGTATCATTTCAAGTCTAGTAACAGTAGTTTGTCAAATCAAAATGTAGTCAGTGTTCTTGGTACAACTGTCGACGTGTCCCAACATGTTCTTGATGTCACATAACAGCGACACAAAAGTTCTGCGCGTAGTACGTGGGGCCCCTTCCTATTGCTGTCGTTCGCAGCTCTGTATTATTCGAAAGGGAACCCCATTTCGGATTAAATGTCAAGTTCTGCGTCTCACCCAAGGCCGTACGAAAGTGTCTGTTGTCACAAAACTTCTAAGATTCAATGCTCATAAGATTCAACGATACGAGTTCTGAATTCTATTGCGGTGGTAGTACCTCCAAACGAAGAAAAGGTCATATTCACTTATCACTAAACATTTGCACTATAGGAATCCATCCTTGCTCACAGGAGGCCATCGTCCCTCTAGAAGACAGTCTCCCAACTGTACTAGTCGTACTAGTCTTTCCTATTTAATACTAACTAACTTCCCATGTGGTCATTTCAAGAAGTTGTCTGTGTACTCTATCCCATGTGGTCAGTTTCAAGAAGTTGTCTCTAAGAAGTTGTCTGTGTACTTACTCTAACTTCACTCCTAACTAACTTCCCACTTCACGTCAGTTTATCGGTTCAAGTACATGTCGTGATAGGAGACCTTTAGTTTGTGCGTGAAGTCGATAACCGGTACTTTCTGCAAGTCGCAATCCGGCAAGCAGAACAAGATACACCGCTGAACGTCCTCGGGATCGAAGACGTATCTGGTCGTAGTTTTTCATGGTGAGGTTGTTGCACGGGATCTAGACACTAGAGGTAAAAACGAACCGACTGTTTTATTTAGTGCTTTGAGCGCCGCTGGACCTAAACCTCGACCCTATATAAAGGGAAGAAGCCAATCAAGATTTGCAGCACAGCTCATTAAAATGGGGATAAGCCTAGATTTCTTGGTGAGGTTTTTTATAGAATGATGTTAAAAAAAGTGAGATATAAATCATGTTGCTGCCACATCATCTTGTAAGTGAAGAAAAGGAAAAGATATACAGAGCTAAACCTAAAGCGAAAGCGTAAGTTTATGAAAATCATAGTATATTGTTGTAAGGGCTAAACTCTAGAAGAGGTAAAAACTAATATAGTACCCGAAGGAACTCATAGTAAGTATTTATGAAAATCATATCAACCGAGTTTCATGAATCCGAGTTTCTATGTAGTACTCATAGTAAGTACTATTTATGAAGCTCATATACTAAATAGTACCCGAGTTTCAAGAATCCGAGACGGATCTGATCCCAGGTCTTGTGTGGCGCTTGGGACATTTCGGTCCATTCTGCTAGCAATCTCTTTCGCATATCTGCTCGTGTAAAAAAGATGTCGCCAATCGTCCTTACGGCGCGGCGCACCTTCTCCGTCTCTGCACGTTCGACCGTTCTCTGCGCAGCGACGTCCGCATACGAAGCCAGCTCGCCAGCGTTGATCTCCAACTCCGGTTTCTATCAGTTGTTTGCAGTGTTGATGTGAGGATTGAATGACCTACATTAGATAATTCCGGCTTCTATTATAGTTGTTTGCAGTGTTGTCGGGATTGAAGGATCTACATTAGATAATTCCGGTTTCTATTAGTTGGATGGACAGTGTCGTTCTGTCCGCGGAACCTCAGACAAAAAAGAATTGCATTCCTCTAGAACAACAGATGACATTTTTTCACTTCTGCAACAACGATCCGGAGCGGCTTCGACAGAGAAGAGACGGGAAGCGACATTTTTTGAGTTTTTGTGTCCTATGTGGTGTGTACATCAAATATTTGTTTTCAAGGAGGAGAGACAACAGTATCTTCAGTCAAAACGCAGAGTACTAATATCTTCAGTATAACGCAGAGTTCTAACATAAGGTTTCATCAGATATCAAAACAAGTAGTCTGGGGATTACCGCCATAAGATTCCCTCCGTGGAAGTCGGGGTCCAAAACTTTATCGCAGAATTGTTGATAATCGATCTGTCCTGTTCCCTGTTCATCAAAGTGCTTCATCACGCATAGCGTTTCCTCTGGCGATAGCTGTTGTAAATTTTTCAGGAGAATGATTGGGACAAAGAACTAACCTTATCCAATCAAACCATCAACAATCTACGGATCCTAGGAAGGGATCCAACTGGAGCTCTTGAAATAAGCATGCAAACCTTAGAATATCAAGATGAAATGCCATAAAATTACAAAGATGAAAAATAAGATTGTAGTACGATGAATCCAAACTTCTGAAGCGCACGCTCCATCTCATGATAGCACAGTACGCCGTTGCGATCGGCGTCGAAACGTCGGAAGACATCGCGGACCTGAGGTCAGGAATTTGTAGGATACGATAGGATATGAAAAGAATGGATAGGACAATATAGGACAAGATGCGTCGACCTCGCCGTCACGATAGCAAAAAGGAAAGTCATCCCAACCGAGTGAATGAATAGGGTCTACCTAAAGCTATTTTTGAAGTACCTGTGGGAACTGGTTTGTCATTTGCTCGCGAAGCTGTCGCAGGACGCTGTTGAGATTTACGTTGCTGCGGTAAATTTCTTCTCCGTTCTCCAGCGACTTGAAATAGTTTCGCGTGTATTCGTCCATATCCAACATAAGGAATTGATGCGACATCACCTGTAGTTGGACTAGGTTTCATTCAACATCAGGAATTGGTGCGACATCACCTCTTCGAAAAAAAAAATCGTCAACGTATGGGTCAACATTCAGATGAGCAACTTCATTTGCCGAAAAAGTTGCTTCTATCATAAAGCTGATAGACACTACATAACAGACAATCTTCTCAATCAACATAAGTATACAGATTAGAAGTGTCAACAATCAATAAAGTTAATAAGTAGTGAAAGATGATCTTCTGAAATTATACAGATTCTCAATCAAAAAGTAGTAAATGCAAGGTTCAAGGTTCAGTAGTAAATGCATCTCTATCAATATCATCAAGAAATGAAGCACCTTCATTTCCTTTCCCGGTAGGAAGTCGTCTGGACGGAAGAGTTTGCCGGTTAATTGGTTCAAATGCACTGCTTTCTCCAAGAATCGACCAGTAACAATACCGAGGTTGCGCTGCGGTGGCTCGTGGATCTGCTTGGTTTAGAGGAGCTGAGCTAGACGAAATGATGATATACCCGACCTTTTGATGGACGTCTGCATATGTGAGGACGTCTGTATTTTTGTAGAGCATCTTCGTGCGCCTGTCGTTTCTTCCACAATGAACAGGAAGACCAAGATTCTGTTGGGGAAAGGACCACAATGGAGGATGCTTTTTAGGATAGGATAGGATAGGAGCTGCGACTCGCCTCAAGGAGGTGAGCATTGATTCACGACTATGAAAACGCCGGGAAAGAATCTACCTCTGTCACAAGTAGCCTTAAATTGTATCATCGAAGAGGTTGTAGGTCATCAAGAACCGTCGCATGGTGTCTTCCTCGTTCACCTCGCCGCTAAATTTGGCAGAGAACCGGAGAGTCTTGCCTTCATTGAAGAAGAGCTTGGCCAGATCCTTTCGCGGCTTCTTCGGGATCAAAGAAATAACACTTGCCATACTATCGTCCCAGCTACCGTAGCCAGTGTATCTGCAGTTGGATGAAATTGAAAGCAAAAAGTAATTTTCCTACTACTCCGCGGTCTTCAGTGTCCATCATCTCAGGCGACGAACCAAAATTATGGCTACTCAAGTCTAAACTACCTACAAATACAGCAACCAATCACAAAAACAAAAAACTACAAGGATCTCACCATCTTCAAACAACTTCTAAGTCCAACGATCTGCAAATGAGATCAGTACGGTGGCGTCACAGCACGCGGCACATCCTTCTCCGGAAGCCTGACGTCGATCTTTTCGGCCAAATTTAGAGTGGGCTTGGATTCATCTTGACCCCTTCATCCCGGTACCTTATGCCTTGTATTCGTCTATGGGAACTACAAAAGGAGGCTAAGTACCAAAGAGATCGTGAGAATTCTTCTATTAGAACTACAAAAGGATACTACCAAAGTAAAAGATGGATAAGAGCCAAAGCAAAAGAAAAGATACTGCCAAAGTAAAATATCACGCTGAAAAAGTAAAACAAAGATGGATAAACGGGAACCATAACAAAGGTTGTGGCATATCCTTTGCGAAGTATTCTCTGGTGAAGCCATCCGCATCGTAGAGGAAGAAGCTCATATTATACATTTCCAACCGCTGACCGATTGAAAAATCGGCAATATTTACGTACTCGTCGTCTTGGTATCTGTGCGAGCGGAGCAAAGAATTGTGAGTAACTGTAAGTGAAGACACTAGGACTCGAGAAAGAATGTTCAATCATGTTTAGACACTACTAATGCAATACGAGCACTTTCTCTAGTGGTGTAAGTAAACCAAGTAACGACCACTGTCCCTTGTGGTCTAAGTAACGACCACTTTCTCTACAGTGAAAAGTAGAATGTTTAACAAAAACGGCGTAGTTTTCGACTATCAATAAAACATTGTTGCATCCCATGATAATTACAATGGGACAACCTCCGTATAAATGAATCAACGTACAGCCGTACTAACCCTGTATTTGAAGTAAATGTACAGAAAAGAAAACAGTACGCAGAGTCCATGGGTCCGCGAAGGGACATCTTTCCTTTGGGCATTCGCATACGCTTGCAGAGGATCGGGAACCCGTCGCGACCTATTATTTTGTAAGGAAGTGATACTCTCACTCTTGTTCTACTATCGATGTTTAATCTCTCTATGTCTTCAACCAAATAGAGTAGGCGTAAATAAAAATGATCTTAAGTCGTCCTAGTGGCCCATTCTTAAGTGGTCGTAAGTACCAGAGTTGAGCGGGTATTGCTCCCTGATCTGGATGGTATCGTCTGCCAGAAAATACATGATGATAAACGGACGCCGTTCGTATTGGGGTGTGAGTAGGTCATCCACAATCGCATAGAAGCGGCAGACTTTCCTATCCTTCTCCATGAACTGTTGCATATTCTTGTTGATCTGATGAAGGGACGGATTTGAGTTATTAATTTTAGTTTATTTGGTGCATTGGGGAAGTTTGAGTTGATGATGATGATATACCCAGTAAACTATGTGTCTACGGGTGTGCAAGTTATCAATTCTAGTTTATTTATTTGGTGCATTGGGGAAGTTTGAGTTGATGATGATGATATACCCAGTAAACTATGTGTCTACGGGTGTGCAAGTTATCAATTCTAGTTTATTTATTTGGTGCATTGGGGAAGAAGTTCTCGTTAATCTGGAGAGCAGATTCATTTCAGTTTACTACATATTCTTGTTGCTCCGAAGAGATGGATTTGAGTCATCTGGAGAAGTCATCTTTTATTGGGGAAGTTCTCATAATGCTGGGGAAGTTCTCATCTTTTATTGGGGAAGCCTGAGGAGAGTTCATGCTGGCAAAATAAACTCAAGAATAGTACGTGCCCGCCGTTGAGCATGTTCTCGTAGTAGAGCTTCTCGTTCGTTCTTTCCGGCTTTTTCGGGACGACATTTTTCTTGGCGAGAGTCTCTGCGAATGCGTCGGCTTCTGCTGCTCCCATATCAGCTGCTCCCATATTCTGTGCCATGCCCAAACGCTCGTAATACTCCCTGCAATAAAATAGAGCCATTTTGAATATTATTGATTCTCAACAATAGGCGACTTAAAGTAGTACCTTTATCCTGTGATGTCCAAGTCATGACCTGCATCAAATCCAAATCATGTCCAGATGATCAAGTAAATCTCCCGCAGTTGTACATCAACATTCAGATAAGTCAAAAGTAGTTGTACTCTGTGAACAACTTGTCGCAATTTTTGTATAAGTATTCAATAGTTAGTACTCTGTGAACTTATCGCAGTTGTATATTCGGACTTTGCGTCCGAGGAAGGAGAAATCTTCGCCAATACGGAAGTCCGCTGGAGACACGTAGCCACTGCCATCTGCTTTCATCAACTTCCCTCGCTTCAACATGTTGGAGGATAGACCTGGAGGATTTAGGAAAGAAATGCATTATCTATATTCTCAGACAGAAATAATATCAACATGATTTCTTGTCAGAGTTGATGTGAAGACGTAATAGGAACGTCACGTTGCTATACTACTACAAAGGCAAGTACTACAGGAGCTATCAACAGAACTGAAGTAAAACAGCCAGCTATTTAAGTACTTGAAATAAGCACAGTTAAGCCTGAACAAGGAAGAGTAGCCCTGTCAAAGCTACCTACCTCCCTTATTTCAGTCACTTACTCGGTTATTTTCAGTTTTAGAGTACAAAATAGCTGGCTATACAAAATTCAAAAATACCCTTATCTCCCTGTCCTCCCAAAGCGGAGAAAACGCCGCATCCACTATTATCGGGTTCTGGCATAGAGATCTGCACTGTATCATCTTCCAAATAGTACAAGAATTTGTACTTCTTTACGCGATAGTTCTCCAAGTTCGTCTCAGCTGGTGGTGATTGAGGATAGCGACTGTTTGAAGGGAATAGAGTCGAAGGAAAATTTAAACCGGTAAATTTTCTTTATGTGCTGCTTCGTAGATAGAAGATCTTTCTCTGTGTTCTTGGTTTGTCATGTGCGTGTCGCTGTCATGATTCAACCTCGTCATCTATTAATGTTTTTGGTTCGGGAAAGATTCCACTTAGCTACTTCTTGATCGTGAATAGTATCTATTGTTCTCATAATACCAATCTCCTCTTTGCCGTAGCCGTAGAATCGTAACACGTGCTTGTCAAGGACTTCCCATGCGGGGAGTTCGACCGAGTCTGCAAGGGGAACGCCATTTCCTGCGAAGACGTCTCTTGTCGTGGAGGAGGGAAGAGACCCCTGTCGGTACACCGATGTCGATCGGGGTGCTTTGCAGAAGCGAGAGCGGCTCTCGGTTTTCCTGAATTGAGTGGGTGGGTGGGTGAATTAGTTAGTGGAGTGCATGAGTGAGTAAGTAACTGAAAGGACGAGCAAAATGCGAAATGAAAATCAATGTTGAAAATGCAGGTACTTAGAATCAGCACCAGAACAAAGCCCATGGTTAATATAAGTACTCTGCTCTTGGTCGCTCCACCCGACATCCTCCGATGATGGACCACGTATTTTGTCTCGGGAAATGCCTCTTGGACAGACGGTCAGTGATCTGTGTCCCCGGAAGGTTTGGAATCGCGTTCACGTTGAGCTTCGGCAGCCTAGTCGTGGCTCCCGCCAGCGACGGCGTCGACGCCGACTTCGCTAGCGTGGAATCCATGGTCAAATTTTGTATCCCACAAACAAGAAATCTTAATCTAGACCTCACAATTGATCAATTGATATCCACTAAACGAACCTGCTAAGAAGTTGTTGCAGTGTGGGACGATAGGATGAACAAGATGTACAATGAATTTTCCATATTTATATATCAAGAAAGTTAGAAAGAAGACTACATAGGAGTTAGTGATACGGTCGATCGGGGACGACAAAGATGCTTTCGGAAGGAGGTCAAAGGAGGGTCTTGTGGGAAGAAAATTATGGCTTTCTCTCTCAAACGAATTCATTGCGACCATGACGAAACAACAACCGCTCGACCGAAGTCACTCCCTCTCTCTCTCTCTCTTCCTCTAATCTCTTCTTCGCTTGTATTTCCACGAAGCATCCTATGATTTCATGTTTTTTGCATTTGCAATCGTCAGATACTCGGATTCACTCAAAACGAAGGTTGTGCTTTTCTTCCTCGCTATTGCGGTCTTGCCACAAAACAAGCACGTGTAACTAGACAACTGGTGTCCTCTTCTTTTAAACACGCGGTTTTGCTTAGCACGCGACCGTCAAACGATCAAATATCAAGACACAAATTGCGATACGTCTGCGATACGTCTATCACTGTGTGAGGTCACATCAATTGCGATTTGTCTGTCACTGTGTGGGTAACACATCATGTTTTCAAGGCGTAAAAAGGTTGGGTACATCTTCGTTCAAGGCGTAAGAGGATTTTTTGCACGTTCTTGGGTAAGTAGTGATCATCTTTGTGTCAGCATAAGGAACAGCGCCACAACTGACGACACGACAAGGTGAAAAAGAACAAGGTAACCCCATCTCCCTGCAACCGTACAATCCCCTTTTCCCACAACTGTACGTACCCCATGACTGGGTAGATTATTAAGTTATTATCATCAGCACGACCACTAGAACGACTACTCATCAGCAGGACGACCACTGCTATTGCTATCAGCCATGACATTGCTGTCTGCTGTCTCCTCTTTACAAGCCTCCTCTTGCTTCGCAGCAATGTCTGCATCATCGGCCAATACATTTTCGTCGCTGCTGTCGTAGTTACTCTCCACGTTGTCCACCGCGTCATCTCCTTCCTCCTCATCACCTTGCTCTTGCGGCTCTTTGAAGAGCCGAAAATCGCCACGAAAACGCGTCTTGACGTCCTCCAGGAGCGAAAAGCCCAAGAAAGTCGGAGTAATTTCCACGACTACGAGGAAATCAGGCTCGCTCACATCGACACGCATCGACGATGGCATGTGTTTCTTCAACAGGTCCAGGCAATCTTCTTTGCTCAGCTTATTGCAATGGTGTCTGCGGAAATCGAGAGACCATGTCTTGTTCTGCCACACCGAAGACGTAGTTGCTGCAGCAGAAACTGCACCAGACGCAGAGGAGGACTCCTTGTTTTCTGGTCCCGTGCTTCCTTCAACTGCCGCAATAGAAGAACTGCTCCTTGCTTCCTTGTTTTCTTCACCTGCCGCACGAGAAGATGAGCCGCTCTTCGCTTGTTCCTCATTCTGAGTTTTTTGTACAGCTGCTTCGTCCTTCTTGCCTCCATATGCCTCTTTTATTTCGTCCGACCCAAACGTTTCGGGTAAGACCTTGCGCAAGAGGTCTTCAAAATTGCTTAAGTGGGGTGTACAGACGTGGTCTATCGGAGTCATGCGGATGACATACTTACTACCTTCCGTAGTTGCCGAAAAGATCACTTCCGCAACAGTCGAAGGCCGATTCCAAGGGAGACGGCGAATCCTGTGCTTCCTCGCTGCCTCTCTCCGCTTCTGCAGGATGTGTGGAGGGAGATGCTCTTGCTCCTCTGCCTCTGCGGCTGCTGCGTTATTTTGTGGGACTTTAACATCAACAGAAGACTCACCAACTACTTTTTCAGGAGCCTTAGTACTTCCATCAGGTCTGCTTTCATCACCACCAGATGTTGAGCAGGCGCTAGTAACTTGCTGAGCAGCATTGCTAGTAGATGCAGCAGCAGCAGCTGCTGCGGCTGCTAGCTGTTCACGTTGTTCCTGCAACTCTGTTCGCTGCTCTCGTGGAACATCGTACTCCGGAGCGTGGAGAAAAGCAACCCCTTTTGCAATGGTGTCGAAATTCATCTGAAAGCGCCATCCTTTCGTCTGTTGTTTCTTTCGATGCACCTTGATCTCGTCCACCTCGGCTGCTAGTTCCGCCGCCAAGTCTCCCGAGAGACCGCCACCAAAGGAATCATCTCCCCTACAGTCGCCATCGTCGCCGCTACCTCTTTGTCGCTTTGCTGCCGGTGATGAAGAGGAGCCGTCGTCTTCATCTTGTACTCGCTTTCTCGTTGTACAAGTGTTCCCGTTAAACATGCTATCAGTTTGCGCATTGAGCATATCCAAGGCCTCGCCAGCTGCTTTTGCCAGCATGGAGGGCTGCGTGGCTGTTATCAGGACGCCCGGCGTCATCACACGGGCGTGCTGCGCCTGCTTACGGCCCTTGCCCTTCCCCTTGCCTTTCTTGTTGCGACCACCTCCCATCTTTTGCTATTGCGTCTTCTAAGTGGAACTGAAGGGAACAAATCTAAATCGCTATTGCGTGGTCTAAGCGGAACTGAAGGGAACAAATCTAAATCAACTATTTAATATGAGACGTACTTCTACCAGTCAGTCTACGCATTTCCAATGAATCAGAAAGATGAAATCAAACTGGACAATTAAGTTTGGTGAGTTTGGTAACATCAAAGGAAGTATTTAGCACAGGAACGAGGTTGTCAGTTAAATGCAAGACACTGGCAGTGCAGAAGCTAATCGAATACTTTGACGTAGTCTCCAAAGCTCAGATCTGCTGGTGGAGACTGGGTTTGGCATTAGTATTGGAGAACGCCAGATATAATTTTAGATCTTGGCTGCATGATTGACGTATCCATATGGGTCGTGTCCATTTATGATCATAATCAGATCTCGAAGATGAAAAATTGGATCTCCGATCCAGATCGTCCCTCACTAAAAGTGTTCAGGAACAAAAATCAAGAATATTCTGAGCATCGTCCTTTCAACAAAGCCCTAACCTACCACAGCTACAGGTTTTTCACACGATTCAACACTTATTTCCTGGTGGCTTTGGGCTCCGCGCGACCCATTGCGCGACGCACAGCAATAACCTACTTAGAAGGGAGCAAGCAGCCTTAGTTGCGAGGGAGCAGCCTTATAAGGAAAGCAGAGCGCTCTGATTACATTCATGTGGAATAGAGTCACTCGAATGGTCGATTCTGGTGAAATGGGAAAGGGAATAAAATCGCGAAAGAGGAGCGGTTTAATCAACAGATGCGAGTCTCCTGTGTTGACACTTTATGTACTCGGGGATAAGTCAGTAGATGAGAGGAATGATAGGACGAGGGAAATTAGCGTTAACCGACTGAGAGATAAAAAATCATTCACATTGATTTTTCATGCTAGCTAGAATTTCTTCTCATACTCACCAATTTTCTTTTCTCGGGTTCTACACGCCGGATCCTTCCTCTTCCTCATTCGTCATTGCCAACGCGGCTGCACCCGACTGCGCTTCTACAGCAAGGCCCTGAATTTTCTTCGCAGCTTTCTTCTCGGTTCTTAGGTGTTCGAGAATCATCAGAAAACGCTTTGCTATTGCCTTGTCGAGAGCTGGCCGCAGCGATGGGTACTGCTTCAGACCAACTTGAGAGAAGCGGCTTTTCTTTCCTACTGCCGAAAACCATATCTGAAGTTTCGGCATTTCTCTCTCGAGGCCTTTCATTCTCGTCATAGCGTAGTTGATTCCAATGGGCAGCTGATACTTCTGGCCGTGACAGTGGAGGATGTTGCCAATGTTAAGTTGCTTGGTTGGTGGCCTGTGAATTAGAAGCAAATTGTGACCGCCGCTTGAAGCGCATCTCGAACATCAAGCGCATCTTGGAACTACGATCTTTTAAGTGTAGCCTTCTTCCGAGATGGCTCTGAAGTAGACGCTCTTTCAAGAAGTAGAGGATGGCCTTAAGTAGAGTACTTTGTGCTTTACGTGCAGGAGCCTCGAAGTCAAGACCTTGCTTCCATCCCCCCAAAACAGGGAGTACTTGTAGTACGATGGGGTCAACCGCAACCTCCTTGGCTTTTGTCTCTCAGAAACCGCACTGATGAATGCGGTGTGCCACCCCTTAGTCCCATCAACGTTTGGCCATTTCACACGCACGACAGTGCCTTCACGGTACTCGGCTCGCGTATCCACCGCTACTTTTTCGCATCGCTCAGGAAACACCATAATGCCAATTTGCGCTATTAGACCTAACTACGAAAAACTTACAGCCAATGCTAACATAGAAAAAGATGATACTCGTACATCACTCACATCAGAACAAGATTAGGATTAAGTTTAGAGACATTATAGGATTCGAACGAGAATTGGGAGACTGTAATTTCCAAAGAAACTCTGCGTCTATTTTAGACCCAGCCGAAAGCCCTTCCCCCTGTCATCCTGCTAATCCACGACTTTTTGTTTTTTAGACGGAGTGGAGTAAAGCCCGGACACCAATCAAAGCGGATGGGGCAACAGCACGTACTTGTCCTAACACGAAAATAAACCATAATTATTCACAAGAATGCGACAAGCACCTCGAAGTCAGTGATTCCTTGGATCTTGGATTGGGTTCACCGTGTCCAGAGCAACAGATCTTGGTACTACAACGTGATCATGCACCAGAAAAACTATGCACCACTTCTGGTGGTGGAGGACTTCTACACCTTACCTTCAATATTTTAGTGAGCAGTAGCAGAAAACCAACATTTCTCCACTATTATACATAGATACAACTATCTCCCTGGTCGTGGGGACCGGTCGTCATGCCCAGAACAGCGCGCTCAAATCCGAGGCTTTGTCTTCGATCATGGTCAAAAAATGAGGTCCACAAATTGTTCTGCTGGAGATTAATCTATTACAAGAACACGCTGTAAGAGGAGATACAGTTAAAAGCAGCTTTCGAAAACCACGCTACTTCTTTCGCATCCCCATCTTATTTCTTCTCTGCGAAGATGTTATTCTCAATGTGGATTCACCTCGTCTTTCCTCCTGTCGTTTTTCGTCCTGTAGTCCAGGATGAACTACTAGCGGATGCTCTTCTTCTTCTTCGCCGCGGTCCGTCGCCGAAACAAGAAAAACTGTTTCTTCTAGTGGATCTGCTATAAGATCTTCATTTTCAAGATTGGTCGGATGCACGATCGTGTGATCCCTGTTAGTATGGTCTTCATCATTCGTGGAAAATGGTATCAAAAGCGGTTTGATTTCCTCCACGTGATCGCGTAATAAAGCACTTGGTGGTGGTCTCACAAGAGTGTGAAGTAGCGCTTCAGAGGATGTGGAGGGCGTGAGCGGGTTCGAGGTCGTTTTGGGCATTGGCTCTGCTCGTGCGTAGGGATCGCTCGCTCCTGGTAAGCCGACGCGGCAGTCGCGGGCATCACTGGTGCCCTTGCAGGTCGTTGTCAGGGCACGACATATCATATTTTCTCTAGTTTTTAGTAAATAATCAACAGAGCCAGTAAATCATGTCAACGGTGTCCCTCACTCCCTTGTTCAAACACGATCGATTGGTTGTAGTGTTTTTTGCCTCAAGATATTCTTTTCTTAGATTTTGATTTTCTCTCTTTTGTTCTTAGATTTCTTTCATCATTCAGTCCGAGAAGAAACGTGATGAAGCTCCTCGAAGACATGCGGATAGCACGCTTTCTCGGTATGCTGCGGCAGAGGGATGAAACCCTATCTGCTACAACAGCGTGGACGCAAAATATTCTTCTTATAAAACGTGAAACATGATTTCTAAGGAACTTTGGATATGCAACAGAAGCAAAAATTGTTTTGGCTTTCATTTTCTGTATTTTCTAGGAAAAGTGCCTTGGGCCATTAGATGTGAAAATAAGTTGGTTCATTCAATGTGATGAAATTCAGTTGTGCGTGCCGATGCGTTGTACTACAGAATCGACCATCACGTTAAAGGATCTAGTGGGTGGAGGAGAGCTACAGGACGCTTGCGTCTACTATCATTTGAGTCTCCTGCTAGTGACCTTGAGGCCTACTCTGGGTTCCGGATGCAGTGGCAGTGGGCCTGACAGCTTGGAGTCGTCAGGGGAAATGCCAGCGTACATAGCGAAAACCGAATTCGTTGCTTCCCTAGCGCCGCGCCGCACCATATTGGCCGTACAAAAAGCATTTGGTTCCGTCGATTTCGCAATGGAGGTTTCGTGCACTGCCACTAAGATTTTCTTATTCTTTTTGAGAGCAGTACAGGGCGTCTTCTTCCGAGCAGAACTCGTCAGAGACACAGTGCTGTCCTTGTACTTGTTTCCCCTTTTCTTTAGCAGAGGACCACGCTTTCGTGCGAATTCGTGTTCGTATTCCACTAGTTTTCGCCACAGAGGGTGATTCTTCCGCAAAGCCTGCGCACTCGGGTGATGACTATTTCGACTTGCCAGTAGAGGTCGCAACATCTTCCACACGAATCTTCTGGCCTGTTCGTCGGAGATGCCCTGTTTTGCTTTTTTCAGCATAGCCCTGGCCCGCTGCTTTCCGTGCCTTCGCTCCATGCGTTCTTTCCTCCTGAGAGTCAATGGATCTTGCGCATTCCCAATCCCAGTGCCATCTTCACCAGATTTAGCGCCATCACCGTCATCCACCCTGAGAAGCATCCTGGTGCTTCTTTCTTCTGACGACGGACACAGCTTCAAGATGCTTCTGAAGATGGATCAACTCAAGGGAAGCCTTAAGAGATTCTAATACTCCCATGGTTGAACTTGACGCCGCGGCGCTCCCGTACAGAGTTCTCGAGGCAAGACCCGCAACACCTTTCAGTGCTCCCGAAGTATACGAGCGCGGACGAAAAGCCTCTCTGGGAATGTCAATGACGTAAGGCCGCGCTTCCGTAGCACGCTCTGGAGGTACGCGCATCTGTGCCCGAAGATCTTGCCATTTGGTAGAGGGACTCAGATGCAGTTGTCGAAATCGATTCAACAAAGATCCTATCGAGGACGAAGAGGATCCTACTTCTGGATTTGTTTCGTCCCGATCCGCAGAAACAAAATCTTCGTGGCTTCCGTCATGAGAACCACTACGACTAGTTCCAATAGTACCCTCCCCAGAGACCTCCTCCTCATCACTGCAATCTTCATCTTCTCCATCGTCATCTTCCACAACTTTGGTTGTGTCTGAATTCATCTTGTCAGCACCAGGGTCCTCGCCAGGCTGTGCAGAGTTCTTGCGCTTGCCGTCTTCCACGTTCTTCGCCTTATCAGTCATCATTATTGGTTTTTTACCCAGTTTACTGACGTCATCTTCACCAAAACCCACAGCGGCTTCGAAATCATAGATTTCGCGTACAGTGGCTCGTGTTCCTGCTGGTGCGCACCACACATCGCCTGCGAGCTTCGCAAGAATTCCAGTGTTAACCTTCTTCGCCTTGTAGTTTTTAGATAGGTTAGGTAGAAGGTTTCAGACAAGGCACTTAGAATTACACTTCTTTTATAGAGGATTTTTAACATCTTTGAAATATTTTTTCCGAGTACTTGAAAACTTGTCCTGTACCCAAGATAGAATGTTGATGCTCCAAACAAAGATGAGTCGACATTCATTCCCCTTAACCTTGAACTCCTCCTCGTCTTCTGTGCCATCCGTCACAACAGTCCCGGCATGTCCGTGCCGGACGCACACCTCGTCAGTGAGAAAAACCGTATGCTCCACAAGAGGATTGCGCATTAACCGTAGCATCTGATTCGCAAAGTGGTTGGCGAAAAAACGACGATCAACGTCGGATCTCAACTCCTGCAGGAGCTCGATATTAAAACCCGTCTTTCCGCCATGTGGATTGGCGTCTTCCAAGTTGAAATTTTCATGGGTGCGACGTAACACAATGCTAGTCCTGGCGTCTTGCAGCTTTCGCGTTGCTTCCGTTAAGCCCACATAGGCTAAAAGGTTCCTTTGGTACTCTTCTTAGAGCTGCTCGCCCAAATCCATATTAGGACTCATCTTGGACATGGAGCTGTTCTCCCGTTGTGGAACAATGAGTTCCAAGATGCTCATGGGGAGATGGATTGATTGATTGACGTCCCTACAGTGGTACTCTTTGACCACCAGCGGGACGGTACAGTTTCACAAATGTACCCCGAGGGGCGGCCGTGGAACTGCTAAGCCTAGTGAGGCGGATGGAAGGGAAACGATCAGGAACGATGGATTTGGGTAATGAGGGAGATGGATTTGGGTACTGAGGGAGATGGATTTGAATAAGGCCTTAATCTTCAATCGCGATGTTCACGTAGCGCACTAGCTCCAGCATATCGTTTCCGTGCGCGGGAAGACGACAATTCGACAAAATCCCAATGGTCGCCAAAATATACACTTGCTTCACGCACTTGGTTTGTACCAAGTGCTTCTGGTTGTTAAAGCGCTTCTGCTGTCCTTGGCTTGGTTCAGACCAGATAGGACTTGAATTTGTCTTGCCACTGTCAGAAGTTCTCATTCTTGAGGGATGCCATCCTTATGAGGCTTCCTTTTCAAGTAGAAAAAGGACTTCCTTGAGGCCATCCTTATGAGGCTTCCTTTTCAAGTAGAAAAAGAACCAAGGATCCTGGTCGTGCTAAGGACATGCTTGAGCGGTAGCCTTAAGCTTGGGAGTTTGCCCAGGCGATCTCTCAGCGCGCGTGTTTCGTATATACCTCTCATTGCGGTCTTCGTCCACTCGCAAATGGGCTCGCGTGGCACTTTGCAATTGCGACACCACGGAAGCTACCCTGTCGTCTTGTGGCTGCTCTGGAGTAGTGCGAGACACGAGCCCTCCTTGCTCCGGTCGCCGCCAGCCAGCCCCAAACGAATCTTGTTGTAGCTCATCCATTGGCGGATGAGTAAACTTCTCGTCAAAACCTGCTTTCTTGTTGCTGCCCGATTTTTCTGTGTTCCTATTCCTCTTTCGTGTTCGTCCGCTGGTGTCGGCAGTCTCCCTAGCAACCTTCTCCCTTGCAGCAGCTTCTCCCTCTACCGGATCCTCGCTGAAGGTGAGACTGAATCTGTGTGGTGTGACAATTTCAGCTTCAGTCTGGGGAATAAACGGCCGGCTCATTTGCGCCCGAGAGGAACCCTCTGGTAAGCAGTAATCGACGACGCTCCCACTCGCCCAAAGTGGAAACCTTAAGGTCTCCGAGAGACGCATAACTTCTTCGCCCACAGCGATCATCACGTCGTGTCGCTCGATAGTGCCACGTTAGAAGAGGAGGCGGAGACTGCAGTGACAGACATTATTAACATTAGTGTAAGAGTCGACTCACTACAGTGACAGACATTATTCACATTAGTGTAAAAGTCGATTCTAGGGTTTCAAAATCTCTCTCATGTTGAGCAGGAGGAGACGGTCTCGTGCTAATGATGGATCATTTTGTAGTCTACTTGCATCTGTACAGTAAGAATCTAAAAAACGAAGTCGAAATCCATTCAATCACGATCACATTGACATCCAAAATAATGAAAAAATGTACTTCATACAAAAACAAAACGTCACAAATAATAGGATCATAATTGTATCCCACTCTTCCTTGCAGCACGAACGCCCAGTGCTGAAGTTTGCTGGTCGTGTGGAGCAAGGTCAGAAGCTCTTTAGCATCTGCAAGTCGCCGGTCCTCTACTTCGCGACGCTGCACCTCGGTCTGTAACCAAGCGCCCAACAGCAGGCGGCTGTTGCGTCGATCTGCAACTGAAATTTTTTTGTTCTTCCAAAACGACATCAGCGTGTCGACGAAGCCAGTGGTTGTAGTCTTTTGATCAACACCGAAACTAGTTTTCTCCCTACCACCTAGTAGTCCTAATACTTGCTCCAACAAGCTTGCATCGATAGGCGGAGGTGGAATGGCAGAGGTATCACCGGATGTTGCAGCTGTCTCTTTACCTTTAGATGCTGCTTCTTTGGCCTTAGAATGTGACGCTTGCGCACTTCTTTTGTCTTTCCCAGAAGCTGCCTGTGAAGATGACGAGCCGGGTGCCTTTTTCGTCCTAGAATTTGCCTCATGCGCTCTCCTCTTCCAGTCCAATGCTTGTATCCTCAACATCTCGTTCAGTTGAGATTCTCGTTCTTCCAAAAAATGCAGGTTGTTCGCCCGCCACGTCCCCAAAACATCGGGGAGTAACAACTGGAAGAAAATCTTAGAGTTTGGATAAAGGGGTATGATGATGATGTTGGCCTATTGGATTTGACCTGCAGCAGAGCTTAAATACCTAAGTCCAACCTGCTCTTGAAGAGTCTAACTACTCTAACTAGTCGTAGTCTACGCATTCCCTGAAGAAGGCACAGGGTACTAGTATTGCAGCCTTGTAAATTTAAAGATTATAATTCCCTGAAGAAATAAATTTTTCTCCAGGTAGATCGAGGCTTAGTCTCTAAACCAAGTCTTAAAAAACTGAGTCCGCATCGCGTCACCGCGCAGAGCACTGCTTCCGGTAGCTGCAGAACGGGCCTGGAACATGGACTGCGGGATCGCCGATGGCGAATTCGGTATAGAATCCTTTGGAGCGCTCGCCAATGCATCTTGCATCAGTAGCGTAGATTCCGATTCCGGGAACTCATCCATCAAAGGCAGACCTGGCATCTTCGGGTTGATGCTCAGCGTCTTGATGCGCTTAGCGCGAAAAACTTCGATCACTTGGTCGAACAGCTGAGAGGTGGGGGTAGGAAGTTGCGAGGGGGATGCAGACGTTGAGGGACTACTTCTAGTACCTGTCGTCGTTACTTGAAAAGGTCCTGCTGCCGCGTCTGCACGCAGATCGACAGTGAAGCCATTCTGCGCCAAAAGCACTCGCATCCATGCCGCGTCGGCGGAGATGAACACACGCCGATAAGCTTCCGCGAACGCGTGATACGCATGCTCCTCAACTTCGGGTCTGGGTGTTGTACTAGAATCTACTTTCTCTCTATTGTCTTTCTCTCTCTTGAAGAGTTTCTTGGCGTCTTTGATCATGTTCCTCCTTGTCTGATCCGTAACCTCGACATTATCACGATCTCGAGTGTCGACAACAGTAGGAGAAGGCTCTTTTCCAGAGTCTGTGAAGAGTTGTAGAACCCTACTATTTATTCCAGCCTCTTCGCTACCTGTTCCTGTTCCAGCGTCCTCTAATAGAAGAAATTCACTCCTGCTCTCCTTGCGTACATGGGCAAGGTGCCGTCGAAAGGTAGCATAGGCAATTTCCGGATTCGAAAAATAGTTAAAGTTGCGTGCCATATCGTCGACCACATCGTGCCCGCGTCCCCACCAGTCTCGCCGTCCCTGCACTTTTCGTCTCAGCTTCGAGAGCTGCTTGTGAACGTCAGAGACACCACGCTGAAAGATGGCACGACGTTCTTCGCCAACAGCCAAGCCAGCGTCCTCAGCGGGTCGCGGTGAAGAGGTTTCTTGAGGGACTTGTTTTGGTCCGGACAAAGCGTTGCTGGGATTAGATTCCAATTTAAAATTGGAATCTTCGAAGTTGCGGAGTTGAAGAGAAGTTGCGGAGTTGACCTCAACCGAGTTCCCTGAACAGACGTTGCCAGCAACGCCATCAAAAAGCGATAGCGGAGTTCTTGTTCGACGCGGAGCATCTTCCGAAGATTCTAACTTGATGGCCTCAGACGGCTCTTTTGATGATGCCGTGGCTGACGCCTCAGCATCTTCTGCCGCATTGCTCCTAAGCGTCGCCGACGTATGATCCATAGCAAGCTTGTGGAGCGGGTGACGCAGATACCTGTCAGGCACACACGCATCCTTAAACAAAGCGTGTTTGTCTTTCAGTTTTTGTATCATGATGTTGTTCCCATCTTCCGACGAAGCAGCTGAAGGCGAAGCTGCTTCCATACGTGCAAAACTACATACGTCACGTGCAACAAGTTCATTCGCGTAAAGGGTTTGTACAATTCGCGCTTTGAAGATGGAATTCGCTGACACTCCACTTCTCACGGCAGCTGTCCACCACCCTATGTGCTTTTCGTACGCGCTACCTATCATGTCATCATCGTGACCTGCCTTTAGCAGAAGACCTTGAGCTTCCGAAGGCAGAAGGTGCCACTGGGGTTCACCAGTGTGTGGATTAGTGGGTAACGGTTGCCAAGCAAACTGAAAGCTGTTTGCCAGCAACCAAGGCTTGACCTCCGTGTTCAACAGCTTGGCCGCTGCGGCTAGAAGTTGCTGTTCGGCGGTGTGGAGCTGCTGCTGCAGTTTTTTTCGAGTCTGATGACGCCGCAAGATGTCTCGTTCTGGCGCTAGACCAGCACCCCCCGATGACTGTGAATGTAAGGCAGTGCTGTGAAGTTCATGCTGGTGGGCCCCAGAAACAGAAACCCACGGTGGATCTATGCTAAGATCAACGCCGTCTCGACCAACATAGTATGCCGATGCTTCGTTGGAGGCCGCATTCCGTTCAGATGGCAGCACTTCTACAGGAGGTCTCGCTGCCACACGCGACAACTCCTGCAGGGCCGTGCGGACGTCCAGCAGCGTCTGACAAAGTCGGCGCAGGCGTAAAGCGCTAGACGGAACCAGATCTGTTGTAGCTACCTCTGCCAAATTGGTCAGAGGTTTTGCATCCCCGCTCTCTCTCTCAGAAGTAGGTACTTCTGGAGGCACAAACACCAGTCCATGCTGTGCGTTAGCGGTGCGGCTCTGTGTCGTCAAACGCCTGAAAAGGTCGGGACTCCCGTCTTTTAAGCCCATATAGTCTGGCACTGCACTCCACTCCTGATCGGCACTCACAGTCGATGCAAAGTGGTAATCCGGATAGGCGTATGAAATAGGAAGAAAATTTTAATATTACCCAGCACTAAGGCAGTAATTCTTCTAGAGAGGCAAGCATGTCGCAGAATCTAGTAAGTGTAAGAGTATTATAAGTACTGCGTCCATAAATCCGTTACTCACATTGCGAAAAGGCTAGTAAGCAAGCAGCATCTTCTAGGAGTGAACTCAACGTAGAACTAAAAGATTTTTCTTGAAGTCATTATAGTATATCTAGTGTGTGTGTATAATGAGTAAGAGGCGAGCTAGACAACTTCTTATCTAGTGTCTTCTTGTCCTCACATAAGAAGTGGTCTAGCTCGCCTCGCAAAAATTTCTCCGTCAACTCCCTGTGGACGGAGACTGCTCTTGCTGCCCCCGCTGCAGGAGGATTTACGGAACTTACAAAATGACCATTCAGTGCGTTTCGCGACACGTGTGGTTGAGCCTTGTATTCGCGTGGAACCGGTGACGGAGACGGGGCTTCGAACTCTTCGTGCCCTCCGTGTGCATTTTTCAAAAAAACCTCCCTGCCAACGTGTCGAAGAAGCTTTTGTGTGTTTGTGATGAGCATTTCGTCGGATTTTTGCGACGCCGACGCATCTTCTTTCGATGATAGCCGAGATGAATGAGCTTCTTGATCACCCGCATTAAAACGTGCTTCTTTTTGTGTCCTCTTGCCATTGAGCCCAGCGGCAGCAGGCTGGTCCACCAATCCAGCTGAAAGGATTTCGGACAGTGAGACGAACCGGACAGCGGTCGGACTTGTCGCGGAAAAGGCACGGAAGTGTGCCGCGATCGTGCCAACAGGTATACAGCGTAACTTCATATTCACATCGATGCTAAGCGCGCTGTCGTCCTTCTGCTGATGATCAAAGCTTACATAGTATTGATCGATCTCTCTTACCCAAGCAATGCTCTGCGCCAGAAAGAAGCGCAGTATGCTGTAATGGCTGTACCGAATCATGTCCATGGTGAATTCAACGGACACAAAATACTCAGCGAGAATGGCCACTTGCTGTATGAAGGAGAAAAGTGAGTACCCTCATCATCATCATCATCATGGTGTCTCAAATGGTCACTCTCTACCATCGACAAGACATAGATCCCGAAGGATGACAAGAGGAAGCGCGCAGCCTAATGAATAGCTTCACACTCAAATTAGTCACACTCAGAAATTAGGAAAGTGCTCGTTTATATAAAACGCTCAAAAAAGGGCCTAAGTGTGAGTGTGAGTGGGTTTTTTTTCTTCATATGTTGGTACGGTGCAAGATAGTCGCTGAAAACGCCATCCCGGTCTAAAGCATCCCGCAATGTCGTCACCAGCAACACGGTCCGTTCTTTACTCAGCTTTCGAGGGCGCCAAATGCGTGCGGAGGAGCCTAGCATGACCGGCGGTCCTTCATCACAAACACGACTCACCTCCACGGGCCCATGTTGTACAATGCAATCCCTCTTATCTTCCCCATTCAACATGGATGACATACTAGAGAACGCGCCATCGTGGTCTACTTCATCTTCCTTGATGTTATCTTCTCCCGATAAATGGGCCGTCGTATCCCTCTGTTCATCACGCACTGCACTAGGATCCCGACGATTTTCATCTTCCGCAACAGCTGTCGTTGGTGAAGGAGCGCGCTCCTCCAGGACCGCGATGACATAGTCGGAAACACTCATCTTCGATGTAAAAGACCTCTTGGTACTGGGTGCTTTATGTTCTGTCCGTCTATGCATGCGCAAAGCGCGGGCTGCGATTTCGCGTAGTAACGTCTCGCGACTGCCCGTTGCAGCCGAGACCGAAGGACTGCAGACCGCGGTAATCAATTCTTGAACTAAAGATTGCACGCCACGACCAAGACCATGTGTTTGAGGAGGCTCCTGAGGCCGGTTCTCCGCATTTTCTTCTACTTCGGCACGACCATAAGGCATCTTCTCCTTTTCATCCACTTTTTCGCTTTTTCGATTATTCTTCGCGACCTGTAACACTTCTTTCAACAGGGCACGAGCCTCTTCGCGCGGTTTCGCAGCGTCGAAACTGACCAAATCTTCTGCGATCAAGTAATGCTCATCTCGTAGAGGACTCCAACCTGGAATGAGGCCCATCGCGATCGGCAAGAATCGGTACGCTACGGTCTCAAGCTTGACACGGTTGCGCTTGGCCCACAAATCTCTGAGAATAGTTTCCCCTGACCTAGGTATCTGTTCCCACACATCCTCAAATTCTGCAAAAATCTTGCCCGAAATATACCCACCGCGATTGTGACATGGATAATCCTCGTGGTCTCCCGTGTTTGACGTTGACGCAGTCGCTCCTGCTTTAGATCGGTCCCCGCTTGGTGGTGCAGTGGATATTTTCTTTCCTGCTTCTTCCGTAGATGCTTTCTCTACTTCATTTGCTCTTGCATTGTCAACAGCTCTGAGAACGCTTTCGGCTACAGCCGCACTGTCCCAGTTATCTCCAGCTCCACCCACTGGTTCTATGGACGTCTTGCCACTGGAAAGATCAATATGTAATGACCCTGTCTCAGTCGTCATCTCGACTGTGCTTCTAGGAAAAGACGGTGTCAGCGATTTAGCAACGTCTTCTAATTTCGATTCCCTATTTTGCTGGACCTTCACTGCTCTGTCCTGTATAACCCCAGTCCCAAAGGACTGCTGTGGCGCCACAGCACACATATCATCTAGTGCTCCAGAAAAAGTTGTAGGAGGAGTGCCATTCTCGATTTTCTTAGCCTCTTGCCTTGGCAGCGTAGGTTCGTGGACATTCATCTTCATCTGCGCATCAACTTCTTTATCTTTGTTCGGTGAAAAAGCGTCTACGTCCAAAATTTTCTGTTCTTGTTTCCGTTCTCCCTGTTTCACCATTTCATCGTTGTTCTCAGCTCCCTTGCTCAGAGTAGAAGCAGCAGCTGAAGAACTCGCGTCCGTTTGGTACAGAGACTTCGAGGCTCGGTCATTCCACAAAAATACGTTTTCCACCTCGTAGCTTCCCAGACCAAAAGTATGCACCGGCAAACTAGTGACTAGACCATTATCGCCCCTGATGATCATTTCCTGCAGTCGAAGCTCTACAACGTCATCAACTCCGAGTCGGCGCATCTCTGCATCTAATTCTGCAGAGCGAAATCCGGGCTCCTTCACCTGGGAAGCCTGCAGCGGCAATTCCCTGGACCATATATTTAGATAATCCACGAACACAATGCATAAGAAAATGCTTCATCGTTAACATTTTTCAACAAGCTGTCTCAAAGAAGAGTAGATCACGAGTTAGCTAGAGCATCCCTAGAAGCTGAGGGATGATCTCCATACTAACTCCTCACTACTCTTCACGTGAGAAGAAGCCTTAATAAAGGGTGGTCCCAACCTTGGACAACTGTCGTGCACCGACTCGCACTCTCCACGTGCTCTGGAATCATCAGAGGATTGGCGTTTAAATCCAAAGTGTGCAAATCCACGTCTGGCACAATGGTATACGAGACGCCTTCTGGAGCAGTTGTAGGGCGCCCTTGAGCATCTACTTGTGCGAATTCTTCTGTAGTGCTAGGCTGTTGATCATGGTGCACTTTTTCGGTAGGAACATCTTTGGTAGAAAGCATGCTCCTGTGGTCTTTCTTCATCTGCTGCAGAGGAGCTTTCGTGCGAGAAGATTCTGGCCCCTTTCCTTCCTGCTCTCCCTTTAGTACCTTTAGGTCATCCGTGGAACCTCCACCTCCCTGACGACGATTAGTATCGGAATTCAACTTCATCGCAAACTGCTTTCGTCGTACTTTTTCCAGCGTTTCCTCATCCAAAGCCTTCAAACCCACTCCCGAAGCATCAAATTGCAAATGGTTTAGTAAGGTGTTTCGCAATTCCTCTCCTAAGATATCCTCAGCATCTTGGACGTCGTCAGTTTCAGCAGAATCTAGTGCCGACTTCGGGCCACCTTTCATCGGAGGCTGAAAGGCACCATCAGAGACTTTTTTATCGTCTGGTGATGTCGAGAGGACGGGTGCTGTAGTAGTACTAGTACTTCTTTTTTCATCATGGTCGAGAACTACAACTGGATCATCTGCGTGAAACAGTCGTGGAGCAATTCTCCTTTCCGCATCAGAAATCCATAGGTTCCTAAGGCGTTCAGCCACATCGTCTATGTGCTCACAGGCAAAAAAGGCAGGATTTGCGGTTTGACTGCGCAGCTCGTCCCACTGGAATTCATCCAGCGACGCACAACCGAGCTCGAGCTGCCGCACAGTCGTGTCCAGTAATCCGAAGCCCAAAGCAATTCCACAAACTCCTTTTTTGATATGAAAGGACTCGATTTAACACGGAGTAACAAAGGCGTGCCGCCAGATGGCCGATCTACTTAATGCGACACAAAGTTCCTGTGCCCAGATGGTATTATTTGAATTTGTTCTCCTTCTTGACGAAAAGAAAACTTTAGGATAGGATAGGATAGGATGCCGCTGCTCCGCCTCCACACTTGGTGGGGCCGCAAGCTTTAGCAGATCGCCCCAAGGAGGACGCGTGGGTGATATGGGTTAACCTTAACTTACAAACTTTTTATAACTTGTTCTACAGATGAGTCTGTGCCATACTTAAACCAACGTCGACGTTGTTTTTTTGATTCTTCCAATTGCGCGATTCTGGCCTGTTGGTCCTGTTCCTGCTTTACCTGTTCTCGCTTTCGGGCTTTTGCTGAAATCGGTTTTGACTGTGCTTTCTTAGCGTTTTCTGCGTTGTTTTGTGTATCTGTTCGAGCTGTTCGTGAATGAGGCGAAGGCGAAAAACGTATTCTCATTTTCCTCAGTACTACATTTTTGAAGCCCCCCGCGATCGTACTACAGGAGCTTCTACCTGCGTTGAAAGCTTGATGCTCAGCTTCAGTTTCGCCGTCAACATGACCACATGTTTGGGTCGCATTTCCGTGTGAATCTTTTTCACCCTTCGTACCGCCACGCCAGCAACACTCGGGTGGTGTCAGCCATGCGAACACCATGTACTTCACGCCCAGTACGACCGCATCAGTGCAGACTAGGGTCATCTGTCTCCACGAAGCCGAACGCGCGAAGCGTATGAGCACTCGAACGGCATGACGCAGCTGGGCGTCTTCCTCCGCTGCTTCTCTTGTCTTCAAAGTTGTAGTTTTTTCGCCGATGTTGCTGTTGTCGGAGCAGATATGGAGGCGGGTACTGGGACCGGTTGTAACTACCCCTTCCTGCAGTTCTTCTCGTGCAACAGAAGCTCCCTCTGGTCCTGCAGGAGGCAAAGCGTGTCTCAGGAACCGCACGTCTTTGGAGACGCGCACATCTCTGAAAACCCGAACAGCCGCAACAGCTTTAAATACGAGAACAGCATGAAAGAATGCGGCGCGCCTCCCGTATCGTAACATACGGGAGGCGCCGAAAAAACTTGATGTTCGCGCCATCATCGTGGTGGTGTACAAATGCCTCCTATAAAACAAGACGGTGTAAAACTTCTCAATCCTTTCACAAAGGTGGACATTGCCACATATTTCTATAGTACTCACTTAACACAGGAGCGATATGGTACAAACAGTAGTGGAAGTAGTTGTTACTTGACATCGAAACTCTCGCCAACTTCCGCCATTTCTCGTAAAAACAAATGATTGATGCTAACAAATGAAAATACTATTTTTTGTGTGGAAAACTACTTCTCAAGGATTTCGTTGGATGCTAGAGTTTCTTTGCTTCTCAAAACACATTTTTACAACCCCTGTCTTTTGGCTATAATTAGATATTGCGCAGTGCACCTTTTTCTTCATTACCTCTACGCACCTTTCCGGCAAAAACATTTTGAAAAAGTAAGGCATTTAGACAACAAAAATAAAAAACACAAAAGAAAGCAAAGATGGAGGTCATGGACATGAAGAGCCACGTTCTCCAGGATCAATTGCATAGACGGGGGATCAAATTCATAGACGGGGATCAAGTTCGGTGTCATGCGCATGTCCTTTGGTTTGTTGTCGAGATGCTTTTTTTTTGTCAGAAAGTAACAAATATGAAAACACGAACTTCTTGGTCCAGCCAGAGATGCTTTTTTTTGTCAGAAAGTAACAAATATGAAAACACGAACTTCTTGGTCCAGCCACAGATAGAAAAACGTAAACTCGGAAAGGATCTGAACTCTGTCTTCCACACTATAGTGTTAAAAAAATATCGTAAGAAAAGAGCTGGTGTGGATATGGTTTTCGCACTGGCAAAGGAATCCTAGAAAAATAGGAAAAGCTGTCCTCAACATGACGGCCGCTGCAGCACGGGATCAATCAAGATTATGATACTGCCAACAGCCTCATGGTGACATTATCACCAATCAGATTGAAGCTACGCAGTTAAAGCTCCGCACCTTGATGATGGTAGCAGCAAGTCGCATGCCACCAGCTTTTCTTGAATCAACTTGACAGGGGCGCCCACAAGTTGCGCGCCATGGGGGGGAACTGTGTTCGGGCTCCCGCAGGCACCGCGCCCAACAAGCTGAGGCAACCGGCGGACCCATGCACGCAATCCATTAGCGTGACCTTTCGGCCCGTGCGGTGCGTAAGCATAGTGGGCGAGCCTAGTGCGCCGGCCTTCTAGATGGCGTTTCTAGGGGAGCTCCACCGGCGCTTGGCATTGGCAGACCAGACGCGGGCGCGCGAGAGGGCGGGCGCAGCAGGCCATGAGCGCGCTGGCTTTCGATGGATCTACCCAGGAATTCCGGGCCGCAAAGCTGGCCGGGAAGGCCCCGTAGTCCAGCGGGGCGGCCGGGCACGACCGTCCGCTCCGGGCGGACACTTCTGCGAATCCCACTAGTCACAACACCAATGGCGGCGAACCCGGGGTGCGCGACCGAGCTGCAGGGGCGCGCGCCCGGCGGGATGGAGCTGGATAGGGGCTACGCCGCCCCCTAGTGCGCTCGACGGGGAAAGAAGCCGCAGGCGCGGCTTTTCACCGCGCGCCCAGTAGACCAAGACGCCCCCAAGCGACTGAGCAGCCGAAACGACTGGCCCGGCCGAATGTATGACCAAAAAGACGGAGCAGGCGGAACGCCGGAACAAGCAGAACCGCTGGACAGGCGGACCGGCTGAACGAATGGAGAGGCCGCGCGACTTGATAGATAAGCAGAACGACTGAGCAGGCGGGGCAGCTGGACAGGCAAGACGCCGGAACAGACAGAACGACGGAACACGCAAGACAAGCAGAACGAACGAACGGGCGCGCCGGAATGACTGAACAGACAAGACAGCCGAACAGGCAGAACGGCGCAGCGGACAGAACGACCAACGGAACAGACAGAGCGACAAAACAGACAAGACGACCAAGCAAGGAGAACGACAGAAGAGACAGAAACAAGACCGAACAGCCAGAGCGACGGAACAGGCAGAGCGACGGGACAGGCAAGACGACTGAACAGACAAGACGACTGAACAGACAAGACGACAGAACAACAGAACGACGGCCAAACAGGTTGAACGACCTAGCAGAAAAGACGGGGGAACGCCCTCAGGCCGTTTGGCGGTGCGTGGCCATGCTTCAGCCGCAGCCACCGCGGCGCGCCCTCGAATCACAGGGGGGCGAGAATGGAGCGAAGAAGGGAGCCAGAGGGAGACGACAGCCGCGACGGCTCTTCAGAGAGCCCAGCCCCGCGAGCCCTGCGCGGGCTGGCTCGCATGTCGCTGCTGACTGCTCCTCTCTCTTCCCTTTCTCCTCCCCCGGTGATTCGAGAGCGCGCCGCGGTGGCTGCGGCTGGCGTGCGCCGTGTTGCGTCTCTCAAGCTTGGCGAAGTCTTTGGGCTGGCTCCCCCCTGTGTTTGGGGGCGACTGCTGGCAGCCGCGGCCGGGGTGCGCTTGACGGTGTTGCGGTGCGGTTTTTTCTGGGCTTGACCGATGGCGCAGCCTTAGGGACTTGAGAGCAGGGAACGCCATGGGCAAACCTACAGAGAGAGACCCACCCAAGGGACAAGCGGAAGCCAGCAAGAGCTCGCCCAAACTGGTCAAATTTGACAAATTTCACCCGTGCCCGTCTGTCATTTTGGAGAAGCTTGAAAAAGGTGGAAAGCCTCTACCGCAAACTTCGGGACTTCTTCAAGGCCTTGGCCCGCTCTGGTAGGTATCCGGCGCGGGTCCTCTTCGATGCGGGCGCCATTCCTTAGCGAACCGGCCGCCTGCGGTGTCCATGCATGCCCTGGCACACCTTGCCGCGTGTCGCGGGTGGCGTAGTGACAGGCTACCAGGCTACGCGCGTGGCCTTTCGGTGGCAATTCATAAGAAAAAAAAGGCAGCGAATTTACTTCCGTGGAGATTTTAAAGGAAAAGCACCCCGCTCCGCTTTTTTGGCTCAGAATCTAGAGGGGGCAGTAGAGCCGTGGCCTTTTTCCAGTGGGGATAAAAAAAGCAGGACACTTCTCAGCTTTTTTGGCTCAGAATCTAGAGAAGAGGGCTTTGGCTGTGAATCTATTTCAGTGGGGACCGAAAAAAATGAACCCCCTGCCACCCTTTCGGCTCAGAATCTAGATGGGAGAGCGTGCGCCGCGAATTGATTTCAGTGGGGTCGGAAAAAAGTAGCTTCTTCTGGCTCATTTCTGCGAGCTTCCCGCTGAGAATGAGGGCCGCGGGTATCTTTCCCGGCGCTGTTCAGGACACCGCCCAGCCTTTTCTGCTCAGAATCTGGAGAGAAGGGCCCTGGGCTGTCAATTTATTTCGGTGGGTACTGAAAAAGCTGGAGCGCTTTCCACTTTTTTCGGTTCAGAAACTAGAGAGGAGAACTTGGGCCGTGAATTCATTCCAGTGGGGACTAGAAAAGGAGGAGCTACCTTCAGCAAATTCCTGCAAATTTTTCCCAGGAGAATAAGACTAGCTGGCATTTTTTAGCGCTTTCCCATGCCAAGAAGTGCGCCCTCTTTCTGGTTCCCTTGGATTATTGCTGACGCCTGGACAGCTGACGCAAAAAGCAACGCCTTTAAGAATTTCAGAAAGAACAAAACTCCCGGGCAATTGTCCGAAAATTATGTCGCTCAGATATCATCAAACAGGCACCGAAGCCGTGCAAAAGGCTGAGTAAAATCAAAAAGCTGGAGACTTCAATCTCAAAAAAAAAGAAAGCACAAAAAACAGAAAATGACGAAAGTAAAGACATGGCCACACGTCGCTCTTGGATTTTAGTGCGCGCCAAATCTAGTGGGAGAAGATAACTAACGGGATGCAGTCAGTGGCTACACCGGAGAAGTGAATGAAGAGAAGAAGGGGCAAAGAAATCAAAAAAGGAACCACGCGAGCGGTTCCGCTACTCGGTTTCGTTCAAGAGTTTCGCAGGGCAGACTCGGATGGCGCGCGAGTTTCTCCCACAAGGAGCGCTGTGGAACAAAGTTGGCCGACCCGTGACATAATACAGGGACAGACGCCAGAAGAGAAACAAACGAGGGAACGCCGCCGGCGCGAAGCCCGTAGGCAGATTCCAAAAAAGTACACAAACTAACCCAGCCAAACTAACCCAACCAAACTAACCCAACCAAAATAACCCAACCAAACTAACCCAACCAAACTGACCCAACCAAACTGACCCAACCAAACTGACCCAACCAAACTAACCCAACCAAACTAACCCAACCAAACTAACCCAACCAAACTAACCCAACCAAACCAACCCAACCAAACTAACCCAACCAAACCAACCCAACCAAACTAACCCAACCAAACTAACCCAACCAAACTAACCCAACCAAACTAACCCAACCAAACTAACCCAACCAAACCAACCCAACCAAACTAACCCAACCAAACTAACCCAACCAAACTAACCCAACCAAGCTACCCTTGCCCGGCGTTTAAAATTCTGGCCCTGCATAAGGAAAACCGCGCACAGCCTCCCAGGCTTTCCGAGGAGCTTGGAGGAGGCTCGCCTATGAGCCTCGACCGGGCTGCCGCAAATGTGTCTGGGCGACTCCAGACGGGTCCGCGGTCCCGAAGGAGTCCCGCGCCCGTTCTGGTTTTCTCTCTTTTCTGGCGGAAGTTTGAAGCCGTCTCGAAGTGTCTCCAAAATGACAGACGGACACGCCCCAGATAGGTCAAATTTGGACAATTTCGACCCCTCCCCGGCAAGGCCCTCAGCGGCTTCATTTCGTTGAGGGGAGACGCCATCCTTCCCTGCTTAACGAAATCAGAACCGACTTCGGCCGCGTGTGGATTCTAGTCGCCAGAGCTCCCCGACCCCGGGCGGGCTCCGGGGCTTGAAGCAGTCTGGAGCCCCGCTGGAGCGTTCTGAAAGACAAAGACGGGCAGCGCACTGCACTCGCCTCATAACCCACCGCCAGCCACCGCGCGGCGCCCTCGAATCTCGGGAGCGAACCAAGCACGAAGAAGACCGAGGCGGACACACTGCGCACGCAGTCCAGTGCAGCCCGCCACCAGCCACCGCGGCGCGCCCTCGAATCTCCTGGAAGAGGGGAAAACGAGTAGGGAACAGAAGAGAAGACAAAGGCAACACAGGCGGGACCGCGTTGACCGTGTCAGCATTGAAGGACCACGCGCAGCCAAAGCCGCAGCACCCATCGCCATACCATGCCCCGCCCAAGTCCCTCCCTTTGCCTCTCTTGTCCTTCTCCCCGCTTCGTTCTCGCTCCTCGGGATTCGAGGGCGCGCTGCGGTGGCTGCTGGCCGCGGGCTTCCTCTCCTGCGGTTCAGAAAACCCAAGAAAAAGAAGAGAGAAGAGCCGAGAAGACGCACGCGCAGCGCGTCGAAGCCTGCCCGGCTCCGGCCCCAGACTCAGCGCAAGCGGCAGGCCTGGCCCGGGCTTCGAGCATGCTGCGGGCTCCGGCCTTGCTTCGAGCTGCGGGCGTGCTTTGGGCGCGTCTGTTTGGTTTGAGGTCGGGCGGGCTCCCGTCGGGTTTGGTCGGTTTGCGCTTGGGTTTGGTTTAGGCAAGCGCCTGGGCCGAGGCCTGGCGAGCTGGGCCCGGTGTGGGTTTGGTCTACGTTTTGTCTGGGTTTGGTTGGAATAAGTTCGGCCCACGTCTAAGCCTGGCCCGGGTCTGGGTTCGGTTTGGCTTGAGCCTGCTTCGGGTTTGTTCCCGGTTCGGGTTGGGTTTGGTTTGGGGGTTTGGTTTGGGGGTTTGGTTTGGGG